>JAKTWD010000875.1:0-15459 GCA_030581935.1 Metschnikowia corniflorae
TATCAGAGTTTAAATTTCTCACCGAAGTTGTTAAATTTTTCAAATACAGATAGTTATCACCGCTTGGCCCTTGACTTGTTTGGATGACTTTTGCTGTAGCCTCGATACTCTCGGGCCCTATGAATGACAGGTTGTCGATTTCACCAATGTAAACACTGGACTCTATGTACATGTGGCCGTCTTCCGCCTTCGGGAGAGCGGAAATTATCGTTTGTGCCTCCTTGTTACCTTTTGGAATAGAGTGAACATGGAAATTAACAGTGTGGAGCGTGTACCCGTCTTGTTCCCTAATGTCCAAATATTCTCTCACTGTGTCGACATATTCAGACTCAATGTAGTAAGCGACGCCCCAGACTTTCAAATCGTGATCTTCTAGCCCTGAAATATCTTGCGTGAATTCCTGAAGGCTACTGGGGTCTGCATCGTTAACAAGCTCATATGAGTGCACGCTCCCTTTGAAGATTTTCAGATTTTTCAAATCTTCGAGAGACACCAATGTGGCTACGCGCCCGGGAGATTCTGGAGTTCCTCTATGATCAGAGGATGACTGCCAAAAGCGGCGTATATATCCCTGTAGTGTGCCAGAAACGGAAAATGAAACATGCGGCGGCGGTTTGAATATGAGCGAGCCATAACCTATTATCCACATTCCCTTCTGGGTCATCGCGAAACAAAACTTCCTTGAGGATATTAATACGGTCCAAATTTGATTCCAGTCATCTGAAGAAATTAGTAAACTTCAAAAGAGTCGATTCAGTATCAGCTCTGGTATCTGTAATCAAGAATTTGTGCGCGGCTCGAGGCGGATCACAATTCTAATCGTCGGCGATACCAATGGAGCTTAGTAATTGAGATCCGCGCACACGCCCCGGAACTTTACGGCAGGGTACAACCTCGCGCCCTGACCTATAGACGAATCTCAGAGGATCTAGGAATGCTATTTTCCCCCAAAAACAAGGCTCGCCAAATTGGCAAATCATATCTTAATCCGATCCACGCAATTCGATACATGTGAAGCCCCGAGGTCGAACGTGAAGGCGAAGTAAATCGACGCAAATACCGTGAACGGACTGTGCATGCAGTATACCTACACATTACATGATTATGTGCACGATCCTGAATACAGACAATCTGATTTTCTTGTGGCCATGCATGGGGACAAGCGTTCCTGCTTGCCGCCATCTCGCACGCACGGTTCGAATCTGAGCCCGTGTTCTTGGAAAGATCGTCAAATGTTTTCTTTTTTCGTTTACGACCATTGCAAATGCTCCCTAAATCATGTGGGACCAGCTTGAGGTATGTTACTAACGCATGTATTGGGCCCAAAGCGCTTTCATCTACTTTCCACGTAACAATGCTCGTTCCGTTTACGAGCAAATATCAGGCACAGAGATAGGTGATCTAATAGCCCCTTTGGAAAGGGATATTGGAAGTCAAAAATGTTGGAGAAAGGACGGACTCGGGGATTCACTTATCAAAAATTTGATTAAACGAAAAAATGTTCGCTATTTCCATACACAATTTCTTCATTGAAAGCTTGCTTTCTTGGTTCGTCTTGTGGATAACGGATCTCGGAACATCTGCACTCACGAGCCTTCGATATCCATAGAGCCACATGCCATAGAAAAGGTCAGCGCTTTGAAATTCATCTCGAATGCCATTTCTCAAATACTAATAAAGCAGATAGAAAATTCGCACGTTGCGTACGCATGCATCGGTATCTTCAGTACCCTCTTCTCGCTTTTATCTCTCTTTGTTAAGGAGCGACTATATATTGGTGAGGCCACTGTGGCCACAATAGCCGGGCTTATTCTCGGACCCCACTGTCTTGGCTGGTTCAATCCGCTAGAGTGGGGTAACACTGACCACTTGACGTTGGAGATATGTCGCATAGTGCTTTGTATCCAGATCGTGGCTGTGGCGGTCGAGTTGCCACGTAAATACATGAAGAAGCACTGGCTTTCTGTGTTTCTTCTTTTATTGCCCGTGATGACCCTTGGGTGGTTAGTGGTCGGACTTTTCATCTGGGCTCTTATTCCCCACTTCGACTTTCCCTCTGCCCTTCTTGTTTCAGCATGTGTCACAGCCACAGACCCGGTTTTGGCCGCGGCTGTCGTGGGTAAGGGTAAGTTTGCCGAGCGGGTCCCCGGCCATTTGAGAAACCTTCTTACGGCCGAATCCGGGTGCAATGACGGAATGGCTTTTCCGTTTATATACCTCTCATTGTTTCTCATAGTCGACGCAGGGAATGCCGGTGAAATTGTCAAAAACTGGTTTACATTGACGATTTTGTGGGAGTGTGGTTTTGGAATCGTTTTGGGTGTGTTTTTGGGGTATGTGTTGCGCAAGGCCGTCGCCTTTGCCGAGGGAAAAGGGCTCATTGACCGCGAATCATTTCTTGCTTTCTTCGTGTTCTTGGCGTTCAACTGTGCGGGTATCGGGTCTATGTTGGGCGTGGATGATCTTCTTGTGTCCTTTGCTGCCGGAACTGCGTTCGGGTGGAATGGAGACTTTGCTAAAAAAACAGAGGAGTCGCATGTGTCGACCGTCATTGACTTGATTCTTAATCTTTCGTTTTTTGTTTATTTTGGTGCGATTGTTCCGTGGAACGATTTCAACAATCCTGAACTTGGTCTTGATGTCTGGCGTCTTATCGTGTTGGCTATTGTCATTATCTTCCTTAGAAGAATTCCAGGAGTGATGGCACTCAAGCCATTCGTTCCAGATATCAAAACTTGGCGCGAGGCGCTCTTCTGTGGCCATTTCGGGCCCATTGGCGTGGGTGCCATTTTTGCTGCCATCCTTGCAAGGGGCGACCTTGAGGCACACTACACCACCGAAGAAACCCCTTTGGCAATACTCCCTGACATGAACTTCCCGCACTACCAGCTCATTGCCGCAATTTGGCCGCTCGTATGTTTCATTGTCATCGTGTCTATTGTCGTACATGGGTCTTCTGTAGCAGTGCTCGCGTTAGGTAAGCGTTTGAACAGAATGGCCATCACGATGTCATTCACCGTGACCAACACCAACGACCATGGCCCATCATGGATGTCCCGTCTACAAAAGTTGGATAACGTGTCCACGTCGTACTCGCTTCACCGAATTGACTCCAATTCGCCTTCCTCTCAATCTGATAAAGAAGGTGCTGGCCACCCATTACAACAATCTAACACCATCGAGACTTCGGGGATTAAAGTTCGTCCAGCTGGCGGTGCCAGAAGGAAGCGTCACAGAAAAAAAGCCAAGGAGAGCCATTCTGAAGGTTTACAATCTTCTCAAACGATCGAAAGACATAGGCCACAAGCAGAGTTTTTACAACTCGGGAGAACACCATCCACAGCTCCTCCTCACAATGACGACGTGTCGATTGAACTGGAAAACTCCGATAGCAGTGGGCCCTTGCATGGTGAAAAAGAAAGTGCCCCAGTGCATGAAGATAAGGGTGTTATTTACGAGGAGGGAAACAACATCATCGTTGAAAACGAAGACGGAGAACTTGTGGAATCACTTAGTCTACACAAGGAGGAAGATAGCCAAGACGAAGAAAGTCGGCCCAGCGAAGGGAGCTCTACTCAAAGAGAGGCTCCCGACAATCTTAGTGTTCACTCGATGGGATCCTTGAGAAGAAACATGTCGCACTTTTCGGTACTCTCAGATAAGTCCGATGCTTCAACTGGCCGTGAGTCATTGACTCAGAAGTTGTCTCGCACAATAAGCAAAAGACGGACCTTTGTCAAAAAGGACGGCAAGAATGAGGGTAAGAAGTATTATGCACATCAGGTCGACAATTTCCTTTTCATTGAAAACGCGGACGGTGATATAGTGAGACGATACAGGCTCAACAGGCATATTCCTGCCAAAAGCAGATCGCGCTCAGGCTCTTTGGTGGGTAAGGCTTTATCTATTGTGGGTATCAAGAGCAAGGAGCGCAAGCTGCTGAATGAAGCGCAAGCCGAACAAGATAATTTATCAAGACTTGTGCCTGGTTTGCACGCCGTTTCTACGGGACAGTCAACGATGACCAGTGAACCGCTCCCTGACACAGTTTACGAGGAGCCCGAGGAAGAAGAACAAGTAGAAAGAGAAACAGAGGTCGAGAAGAAAAGACGCTTGGCAGCTTTGGGTCACATTTCCAACAAGCGGAATGATGACGACGAGGAGTCATAATTGGTCGAGAAGTCTCAAGTTATTTGCGAGTGAAATGCGCCATTCCGATTTATTCCACCGCTAAAATTCCGAGGGTTTCGAAAAGAGCTGCTTAATATTCAGAAGGTTTGCCAGATCGGACAGTCCGCTATAAAACGTCAAAGATTAATTCCACAATTGGCAGCTTTGTCCTCGTCATAATTTTACTAAATGTTATGCAGATACCAAAAGGCTCGACTCTTAGATTTCCAAAACTTGTTCAAAAGACAGCTATCATTGTCGAGTGTCGGGGAGATATTACAATGCACTCAAGTCACGGCGGGAGAAGTTTCACGTCCCACGACATGACTATAACACTCGATTCAATGGTTTCGATGATCAAGCCCGTTTTTTAATACACATAAATCAGCTAATGTTGCTTCTTGGCGAAAACAGAATCATCGATGTGATTGAAATCAAAACCAACCCTTTTCTTTTTCTTGTGATCTCACGTGTTGCACCCCTGCTGTCCCTGCAACACAAGCTACTGTTATTGTAAAACCAAAATCCAAGCTTGATGCGTTTGGCTTCGTCATATGTGGCGACTATTGGCCTGCTATTCATACACAAATACTAACACGTACACGTACAATAAAACAATAAGGCGTTGACTCCATAAACCGAGTTAACTTTTTGTATTTCACGCATCCATGTCCCTAGTTACATCCTATTAATGAGCCGCGTGTGGAGCATTGGGCAACTCTGCCAAGGACTTTTTAATCACCTCAACACCCTTCAACAAGTCCTCCTCAGAAATGACAATAGGAGGCGCCAATCTGATAATATGGTCATGTGTGGGCTTGGCTAAGACACCGTAGTCTTTCATTACCAAGCAGAGGTCCCACGCAGTTCTACCGTTGGCCTTGGAGTCGTCAATGACAATGGCCGACAATAAACCTTTGCCTCTGACTTCAGAAATAATTCCATTGGACGCCTTTTGCAACTCCTCCAATTTCAGGCGCAACAAGTCACCTAAAGCTTGGGCTCTCTCCACCAAATTTTCGTCTTTGACCACCTGCAAAGCAGCCATGGCGACTTTACAGGCTAATGGGTTTCCACCGTAGGTGGATCCGTGAGACCCCGGGGATAAAGTCAGCATGATTTCTTTGGACGACAACACTGCCGAAACTGGGTATACGCCACCGGAAATGGCCTTACCCAAAAGAACAATGTCAGGTTTGACGTTCTCGTAGTGCTCGTAGCACAACATTTTGCCTGTTCTGGCGATACCAGTTTGAATCTCGTCACAGATCAACAACACATTGTGCTTTTTACACAACTCCTGCACACGCGTGAAGTAGCCTTGTGGTGGTACAACGATTCCGGCCTCTCCCTGAATTGGCTCCAACAACAAAGCAGCAATCTTATCGCCAGCATTTCTGAATGCCTTCTCCACGTCTTCGATTACACCATACCTCAACAACGTGCCCTTGGCTTCACCAGGAATTTGAGGACCCACACCGTTCAAATATGGCCCGAAATCCGTGGTAGCGTCGGGGTCGGTGGACATCGAGATGACACCAAGCGTACGGCCATGGAAGTTGTCGACAGCAGATAAAATGATAGCCTCGCCGTCTTTAATGCCCTTCTTCATGTAGCCCCATCTTCTGGCTAACTTCAACCCGGTCTCGACGGCCTCTGCACCTGTGTTCATGGGCAATACCATTTCGTAGTTGAAAAATTCCGTCACGTATTTAGCATACTCGCCGAAAACATCGGAAGAAAACGCTCTTGAGCAAAGAGTCAATTTCGACGCTTGTTCAACCAAGGCTTCGATAATTTTAGGGTGGCAATGGCCCTGGTTCACCGCAGAATAAGCCGATAAGAAGTCGAGGTACTCCTTTCCTTCAGGGTCCCACACATGGGCACCTTTTGCTTTTTGAAATACCACGGGCAATGGGTGGTAATTGTGAGCAGAATACTCTTGCTCGTATTTCACAGCAGTCGCAGATGAGAGATCAGACATGGTATCAATATGGTTGTATGATTGAGCTAATAAAAAAATTGGAGGTCAATCTAACCTTCGATTGAGCCGTATTCTCTTTGTAAAACAGGAGGGGCGAGTGGGGAACCGAGACGGTATTTATAATTTCCACGTGGTGGGGTCGTATCGCTCTACCTTGCCTATAGGTGTTTGTCGCGGTGAGCTGCCGTTAACGGGTAGCTGCTCACGCGGAGTCTTTGATTATTCTCGCTTACAAAAGTGGTCTTTGGAGCGATCGCCGCTCAAGCGAGCGCAATCAACGCCGACCGCCTAGAGCAGAACAATACGGGGGAGTGAGACAGATATAGCTTTTAAGAACAATACGCCTATATAATTTATGCATGATGACATTTTGGAACAAAAATTAGTTTGGATTCGAGCCTATTGTATTGCGCGGACTTGGCCTAGATCCTCGACTTGGATGTTCCCAATGGCTCATTGTATTCGTTAGACACAACCCCCAATGCCAAGAGGAAAGACCTCGTTATCAAAACCCAAGTCTGACACCAAGTCTCAATTCAATATTTTCTAAACATGTCTGGGTTTTGAGTCGATAGCAATCCAGTCAGGACACCATTTGGTGTAGATATACAAAAGCCTTCTTTTTCCCAAATATCTGAATATTTCACCTTTACGTTAATCCAGTACTCGTATTCTTAAACGTTTTTCCATCGACAAGTTCTGGGGTTTGGTAGTGGACTGTAAGTGCGGGTGACGAAATTGTTGAATGATTTTGTGCGGAGAACAGTGTGCGCCTGAAATCAGCCCACTGCTTCCAAAATATCACCAAAACGCACCCACATCCAGTTTCAGTCCGAAATCATATAAGAATAAAACTCTAGCTTTCAAGCACGCTTCCAAAGTGAAAGCGCTCTCGCCTTCCGTGAGTCAAGCTCCATATGTAAGCTAGAATCTACCCGTGTCCCTTTGGAATTGAGACGCGACCAATTTGGACTAATTCATTGCATTGGTTCTGCACGCAGGCACGCAAATCACACGCAACGGGCTCCTGAGCTCTTGCCGCCTATTAATCGATTTCTCGATCATCACGCTGTCTCCTCCCGCTCGCACCAGTTCACTTGTTTCGTCACTCCTCCTCGGTCTACAACTATAAGAAAGCCTCAAGCAATTCGGACAGATCATACTTCTTGGTCAGCACATATTTTAAATCAGATTTGTGCCTATCCCATACCAACTTCAAGCTTTATAGAAAATCCTTGTACAAATTGAGCTCTTCCTTTTTGACCCCGGCGCTGCCTTAAATCACACTGAAACACACGAGGACAGATTTGCACATAAACGCACGCCATGGAACCCCCACACACAAAGCGTCAGATGAGTCATCCATTGACTCCCCAGAACTCTGATCCGATGATTGCTAGCTTGTCCACGATTGGGATGAGAATCCGTAAGGCGGTAGCCGAGGGCTACTCGACACAATCCCCTTATTCGTACAACCCACAATTCTACCAGCAAAATATTCAGAGCAGAAACGAGCAAGCATTTGATGATTCTAGGCCTAGGACGCCTTTCGAAAGAACTCCGCTCCCTCCACACATGTCTCAGCCTCCAGCATTAACCAATGAGGGGTCCACATTCCAGTCAGGTCTGAATGTGTCCGATTGGAGTGCTTCAAACATGGTTAACGTCACAACGTTGCCGCTGTTGGGTACGAAGAGAAAACATGACGCTGAGCCGGAATATAACACTGGATTCGGCGATGCCGGTAAGTATACTGGCTATGATGGATATAGCGTAGAAAGTAACAACGGGAACGGAGGCAGTTTTGCTTCATGGGAAGAGTTTTCGCAAAAGAATGGTTTACTCAAGTTCGATGAAGACTTCTGAACATGCCAGGAAACCCCTTTCTACCATCACATCATTGGCCTTCGCGCTTTGTTTTTGCGGCCTTTACCTTTTTTTCTTGCCTTTACCTTAGATTCAATGTCACCGAGAAATACACGATCCGTTTGTTTAACATGCTCATATCTGGTTGGGTTTGTACTCTCGTGTCATCAGGACTGGTCAAGGTCATGGGAGCGTATTCTTTAGAGGCTAAAGGCGGCCTCGAAATTCAGGCAAAAGCCTTCGCCGTGTCAAAACGGGATTTCATTGGCACTTTTCTGTGGGCCCCGAAGGACTGTTCTACTTTGCATTTCGGGAGCATAACTTGGTGGTGTCTCATAAGTTGTCAGGCCACTGAGGACTATATGACACTTTGGTCATGCTGAGAGATGCCTCAAAAGCTTCTTTGGTGCATTACTCAAGTTCTGTTTGGAGAATTGTGCAGACTAGATATGCCATTTTACGATCGAAATGGCGCGGTCGCCGGATTCTTCATAATGTCTTATGGATGCAAATTCTGGCGTCAGCTTGAGACATCTGAGGAAATGCTGTTTTTATGGTTTTTTTCAGTAGCTACGGCTAGATGCATCAAAATCGTATTGGATCCGGCCGAAAAAGCACAAATAAGAAGTTAACAATCAAAATATACAAGAGGCGGGATCTACCACAAGCTCATCAAGTCTCAAGACAGTAGCTGGGTAAATTTTACCAGAGAGACTAGAGGAAGACAATCATCGTTGATATATCTTCTGAAATGGAACGATCTAGTGCCCTTGAGATGCCTTGGAATGTTGCCGAGGTGAAACTTGATGTCAAATAATGGAAGAAACAGTCGTCGTTCCTTAGGACTCGGCGAAATTTCAAATAACAATTCGGATTGAGAACTATATGGCTAATGTTAAGTCTATTTCGACACTTTTTTTATTGTCCCTCCACTCAAGCTTCAATCATTGACAGTGTAGTAAATCTGGATCTGTCACGCAAGACATGCGTTGCATTCTGAGCTTGAGTTTCCGTGGGCCCTCCACACTCTTCCACATTCGATACAGTAGATAGGGTTCGCTTAAAAGCAGGTATTCGATTTTGATGTCTCGCTGCTTGTTTAAAATCATCTCCCTAAAATAGTGGGTGACCTCCATCTGCAACTTCTCTCCTGGGTTAACTGTACAAGCTATCTTCTCGTCGTGTATATGGCTCGCAGAAAGTTCTAGTCCAGTTTTCAAGTTGTAACCGTTTACATACCAGTGAATCATTATATTGCCACTTGCCGCAAAAGTCTTCGAGTATGTGCGAGAAACGGTACTGGGTGTTTCACTAAAGCTATTGTCAAAACAACCATCGAGAAGAAACGACTGTGGTTGCGGTGTTTTCACCAAGTACTCGTCAAAGCGGATCTGAACAAATCTCTGGTTACCCAAGAGTTTGGCTTTCAATTTCACCGGATCAAGCACCGTTCTCCAGTCCTTAAAGGAGGGAGGCTTGAAAATTTCTTCTCTAAGAAATGAAGCAAGAATTACTGAATTGTCTTCACCGACAAATATTACCGGGTAATTTTTGAAGTCTGCGACAGTCAACAGGTCGAATTTATGAACCCGGTAAATATCGCCCGGCTTGAGGTGGGCCGGGTCAGGGCTCGCTGCAACCATCGATAAGCAAGTAAGCACAGATAAGCAGGCTAAGCGCATTTTAAGATATTTGAAAGTCTATGAAGAAGATTGAAAAAAAAAGGATGGAATATTTGTACGTTTCTGTCAGGTTTATATAATAAATTGTGGTCGGTGCTCGCAGATCGGAAAACCACCAAAGAGCTCTAACGGGAAATGGGTGCAAATTTTCGGGCAGAATATACGCGCAGCTCTGGAGTTGCTGAAGTTGGTCGAGAGAAGGCTAACTTTTGACCTGACAATGCTTGCAAACAACGATATCAGAAAATATTATATCAGCACGAAGCAGTAGGCTCGATTTTCTTTCGAGATTTTACATATCCTAGTGATGAGAAACCTCAGTATTGTTGATAGAACTGACCGGGCCCCTATCTAAATCAAACTGGTTGGGACGATCATCGCCTTATAATACCCTTACTCGAACAAGTCAGAAACTATGCTTCTAAACTTTCTTTGATGGTTTTTTCCAATTACATTCTATCTCGGGTACCGTCTGTTGAAGTCTGATTCCATACTAGGTCAAAATTTTCTGCTCACTCCGAGCTTCAAGGGGTATTTATAGATACGAGTGGCGTAGAAGGTCTAAGATTGAAATATTCGGGTGCTCTTCCTCCTGAAGGGTTTTCATCAGAGGAGACATTAGGATGTTTGTGTCGATCTTCAAAAGACCTCATTTTCTCTCTGTCTCATTAGCAAATAGTCTTCTGTTATTGAACTTTCAATTTGTATTAGGCCTGTCGCGGTTCCCTTTCTTGAAAATCAATGTGCTGGCGGGGATCTTAAGTGGAAACACTCTACATTCCTTTGCACAGATGTGGGAAAATCTACGTTTGCATAGATTGAGGAGAGGGCCTTGTATAAAGCCTCGCACTGTCGTAATTCTTCCGACCCCACTCTATCCCTTATGCTATACAGCACAGGCCCGAGACCCAATAATAAAGATTGGAAGCCGCTTTAGTCATGTCAAATTTGCAATTTCTTTAGGGATAGAGCCAAATCTCTTCTGAAACGAAATCGCCTGTATGAATAAGAAAGATAATCAAATAGCACGCTAGTCTGCCAAGCCCCAAGTCTGCCAATATTCTGCCCCTCTAGCCTCCTTCCAGTACGTGTGAAGGAATGTACCAGCACGAGATTTGAGAGGTGCAAATAATTAAGCTGTAGACCGACGCAAATACACACACCAACATATTTTTTTCCTCGTAAGACTATCTTTTTCAAATATTCCACGTATTGTACCTTGATTCAGTTATTAGCTCACCCCTGCTATAAGAACTGTTCACGCGAAGTGAGAGACCGCCCGCGAAGCTCTGTTCACCTTCGATACTCTAACTTCAGCACAGTAGGTCCAGCCCCTGCCAGCCCATTCTCAGTATTTCGAAATATTTTGTTTTTTTGTGGACTGTTAAAACTTGCGGCCGCTCTTCTTCAACAAACATATTCCACAGGGCTATTTTCAGGCAATTCTGAGATCGAAATTGCACCCTCGGAACCACTATCGCTCTCACCGCCGACCAATGAGAAGTGCACTTGGAGCAAAACTACTAGATCCCTTTTTCAGACTTTCAAAAGGGCAGAAGACCCTTGCTGTGGTGCGTATAGGGTGTCTGGCGCTCACAGTTTGCGTCATCATCGCTACATATATTCTACATCACTATCCGTTGAGGTTTCATTTTGCCCAGATTAAAACAGGTCATTTGGATGTGGCTATGGGTCTATATACGTCGTTGCGGTCGCTGTTGACCGAGTCCGTGTTGTCGCTGGGTGCTGCTAACGATGTACTCCCCATCGACCTGGGTCTTTCGGACTCTGAAATTACAATCTTGACTAAATATGCTCAGACGCAAGTTGCAAACGCTCCTCAGCAGCTCGTGTTGGGATTCAAAAGATGGTGTACCGTCAATTACGCGACAGATTTTTCTGACCACACCAAGGTGCTGAAAAACGTCACCAAGCTCTGTTACGATTATCAATCAATAGGGATGTACGATTACCGTGCCCTTCTTCTGAAAAATCAACTTGAGATCATCATCGCCTACGCTTATCAAGATAGTGCGACAAGTGACTCACATTACCAAGCCCGCGTTCTCAATCGTCAGCATCGTCTTGCTGTCATGAATATCATATACGGCATTCTGCTTGCACAACAAATCGCGCTCTGTATCATAGGGGTGGCCATATATGCGTCAGGGGGCGTAAAACTGGGTGTGCTGCAGGGGTGGCTCCATGTGACCGGCGTCTTGGCTCTTGCTTCCGGAGTCACGATGCTGGTGGCTATCGCCACGGTTGCCGGCGACTTGAACAGCACTTCCAAAGAGATTCAACGTGGAATGGGCGATTTTGGGGTGTGTATGGCTGTCGGTTACCTTTTCCTTGCGCTTGCGGGACTTGCGCTTACCTCTACGTGTATGGGTATGCTTGCTTGGGTGATACCTCTTTGGTGCTCAAACCCTACCCCAGACAAAGGCGATTTCGACGAAGGGATTATTCCTGGGAAGACTGGTGATAGCCATTTCCGCACCCATTCGCGGCTTTTTGATCATGTCGAAGACTCACTCGACCTGGTGGAGGACCCTTTCCGGGACTCGAACGATCACCGTCAAGGTTCGTCTTCCACTTATGAATCCAGTACGGGGGAGGGCACTCCAGTAAAGGGCCTGACGTGGGCTCAGAGTGAGAATGAGCTACGTATATTGGGGGAAAAACTCTCTCGAAATGTCTCAGCTCGTCACTTCAGTTCAGCTCGGAAGCAGAAGCATGTTCCCCCGCATTTGCTTCTTCACAAGAAGGATACGCACGAGTTGTTATATGGACCCAACCCATTTTCAAACCACCAGTACCCCCAATCTTTTGCCAAGCCTATGGACGCGCTGGCACTATCTCGAGCCGCGTCATTAACACACCCATCTAAGCTGTCAATGTCCACGACTTCGAGAACGAGGCACCTTTCTGGGGAAAATTCCGAAGAGCAATTACAGGAGCCAGAGGATGCAAGAGACGATATCTCGATTCTAGATGATGCTGAGATAAAATACTTGAACAGTAACCGCTTCATGAATCATTTTCCAGAATAAAGAAAAAGATGTGTGCACGCCGCATTAAAGTCCTTTTGTGCACGGTCCCGGCTGCGAATTTTTAAAAAGAAGGCATTTAGTCTCATGAATCAAGACTTCACTTTATGTTGTATTTTGGCGTGCGCTTTGTTAGCTTGATCTTCTGAAATTTACAAGTCATCACTTGAAGGAATTTGTCGCAGAAAAACTTAACTGAGCCACAAGGTTCTTTCACCATGTCCCTTACAAGCAAAGAACTCGGGTTGAAGAGCGAACGTGAGCTGGAAAATGATCATGAGAGTAAAGAAGAAAGTCACAAAAAATCTGACAAGGCAAGCATCAACCCGCCCATCCCCGATGCGTGCGCCGAATTTGGTTGTGATGAGAAACTTTTGCCCTACGGTTTGTCTTCCAATAATAAACTAGTGATTGCGTGGGCCATATGGGCTACAATTGGAAGTGCCTCTGTATTGTGTCTCTTGCCGTTTTTTAATAGAGCGTCGCTCTGGGTTCCCCATCTCAGCTTACATCTCAATGAGTCAGACAATGGCTTCTGGATATACTATGTGGAAGAGGTGATACGCCTCATATCTCAGTTTGCTACGGACTTGCAAGGAGTGTCATTGGCAGACTACAATTCCGATATCGATTTTGTGTCCAACAGCATCTATGGCTTCGACTTCACCAGCTGGTGCCGCCAAAGCCCCTCTGCGGGCGCTGCGTATTGTTACCTGGGCCATGGCTTGGATGTCATCACCGCCCTTGTAACAGATATGGGCGTACAGGTAGGTGTTGCTGGGCGAATGGAAGATCCGCAGTTTTTTGGAAAGAGTTTGGCGCTTAAGTTCAGGGCGGTGATACAGCATTTCGACGACGTCTACCACGAAGCTCACTCGCTGCAAATTGCCGAGACGCTAGATATGGCACGGCTCGAAGTTGTCCACAAAGTTAGCTCTTCGATCCAATTGGGTGAGATCATGTTCATTTTGAACGTTGTACACGGGGTATTGTTTTCTTTAGCTTGCCTTGCCTTTGTCATCCCAATGACGACCGACGCGTTTCTGAAGTATCTGAGTGCATTGATGCCTATGTTTCTTCTCATTGTACTCTGCGAAATTATCACTCTCGCAAACTACGTCATTTTGGCATCGTACCTTGCTGGTCTCAATTCGGTATTCCGGGTCCATGGAGTAATATTCACGATGGGTCTTGGGTCGACGTTGTTGTTGATGGAGTTTCTTGCAGCCATTGTTCTCATTATCCTATATCTGGTGCTATTCAAGGACGGGGCTCCAGTAAGCGATGTTCCATTAGTAAACTAAACTGCTATATATAAAAATTCATATATCTTAAGCACCGTATACTCTCTTGAATGAGCTTTCGAAGTCGGCAATGATGTCGTCGATATGTTCTGTTCCTATCGAAAGCCTGATTAAATCTTTGGAAACTCCTGCGGCAGTCTTCTCGTCGTCATCTAATTGCTGGTGTGTAGTATAGTACGGAGCAATGACCAACGTCTTCGAATCTCCCACATTTGCCAAGTTAGACGCGAGCTCAAGGTTGTCCACGACTTGTGCAGCTGCCTCTTTGAAAGGGTCATCAGTCTTCGCATTCAAAGGCTTGACTCCAAAGGACAAGACACCTCCAAATTTGTCGCTATGGTTGAAGTACTTCCTAGCCAAGTGGTGAGACTTGTGGGAGGGTAAACCGATGTAAGATACCCAGCTGACATGAGGCGAGTTCGACAAATAGTCGGCGAGTTTCTGTGCATTGTAAGATTGTCTTTCAACTCTCAAAGATAACGTCTCCAAGCCCTGGAGTAAGAGAAAAGCACCGAAGGGGTTTAAAGCGGGACCCAAGTCTCTGAGCAATTCAATCCGCACGTGACCAATAAACGCTTGATTGCCCAATGCCTCGTTCAAAACCAAGCCATGGTATCCCTCAGATGGCTGCGAGAATTGAGGAAACCTCTCGGGGAACTCGCTCCAGGGAAACTTTCCAGAGTCAATGATGACACCAGCAATGGTAGTGCCGTGTCCGCCAATCCACTTTGTCGCAGAGTGAACGACAATGTCGGCCCCGTGCTTAATAGGATTAACAAGGTACCCACCAGCTCCGAAAGTGTTGTCGGCGACCACAGGAATACCATGATCGTGAGCGATTTTGACAATTTTCTCAAAGTCAGGGACATTATAACGAGGGTTACCCACCGATTCGATGTATAGTGCCTTTGTCTTGCCGTCGATCAAATTGGCAAAATCCTCGGGCGCATCACCATTCACAAACCGTGCTTCAATTCCCAAGCGCTTGAAAGCGACCTTAAATTGGTTGTACGTGCCTCCATACAAGTATGAAGTCGTAACAATATTGTCGCCGTGGTGCGCCAACCCCGCAATTGCCAAAAATTGCGCGGCTTGGCCAGACGAAACCGCCAATGCACCTACTCCGCCTTCCAACGCCGCCATTCTCTTCTCAAACACATCGTTGGTTGGATTCATGATCCGCGAGTAAATGTATCCCGGTGTTTCCAATCCAAAGAGTTGAGCCCCGTGCTTCGAGTCGTCAAATACGTACGAAGTTGTGGCGTATATAGGGGGAGCTCTGGCCCCGTGAGGTTTCTCTACCTCCTGGCCAGCGTGCAATTGAAGTGTGTCAAAATGAGGCATTGCGAATTGTGATAAAATTCAAAAAGAAAAGAGAAAACGAGAAAAAGAAGTAGTACCAG
>JAKTWD010000876.1:0-15403 GCA_030581935.1 Metschnikowia corniflorae
AAGCTCGTGGCGCAAGTCAAGAAATGCTATTTCTTCCAATCAAACTTAAATTTTCTTGGACATGTGCTCAGTCCCGAAGGTATACGCCCTAACCCAGACAAAATTGAGGCCGTCCGTAAGTGGTCTAATATTGCAACAGTGAAACAAGCGCAGAGTTTTCTCGGTCTCACAGGTTTCTATCGGCGATTCATTGCTGACTGCGGACCGGCGAACAAGGGCGCCCCTACGGACGCCCGGGAGTTGCGAGGTCAAGCCTGGGCGAAAGATAGTCCTAAGCATAACCAACAATACATATACTCCCCTCTAGTACCTCTATACCAGGCCGTTTCCTAACAATAAGATTTTATATTTTACCTCTTTTGCTACTTGCTATAAACATAAACGATTCGAACCCGGGCGACAACACAAAAAACTGGATGTGCGGTACACATCTGGAAAATCAAGTGTGTTGAGGTTTTCTATTGAATATATAGTTTTCGCCCACGGCTAAGGTAAGCGGCATCCTTCAATACATATCTGTTTCTATAAAAAAAAAAAAAAACATATTTGTCTAACAATATCTAGTAGTTTTGATACTTATATTTTTCAAGGCATTGAAACACTTTTGTACTTGGCGAAGCGGGCAGTTCGAAGCCTGGGAGACCATCGATCTGTTCGAGTGCTTACGCCTTAATTTATCCTTGGGGACAGGTCTCAATGACGGTCTCGGATCGTAAGTTCTTCAAAAAAAAAAAAAAAAAAAAAGACCTACTACAAAATTACGCCGTTAGTTATGGTTTGCGATTTGATTGTTACTACGCTGGCTGCTAGAGACGTAATTCGATCTCTGGTGGTGGTTACGCTGGCCCCGAGTCTCGTGCGTCGTAATTTTGGCGCAACACGCGCGTAATTCCGACACTGCTCATGTGAAAATGGGCTTTGTACTACTATGCACCCGGCGTTCGAGTCACGTGAAAAGTAATCTCGCCATTGGCGAGCTACGAGTAGTAGATCCCAGAGCATTAATACAGTTCACGCATTGCGGAATCTCGACAAGTATAACTCTATAATTGCTACGGTTCGCGATACATGGCATTGGAGGAGCTCGCAGTGCATTGTACGGCTATGCGGCCGGCGGTGGGTAAAAGACCCGTACACCAGACAATATGGGGCAATCAGACCCTCCGAAATTTGGGATGATTTTTGAATTAAGCGACGGAATTACAATAAGAAGGCGCAAAGAGCTGTAGAGAGCCACCATAAATAACTATTAACAGAAAGCTAGCTGAGACATTGACAATTATTGCTGAGTCCTGCACCCACCTCTGCAGTCCCAGTCTCATCGCTCATGTCAGTGAAGCGCGTAACTCCGTTTCGCGTAGTGCTCGCGTCTGATCATTACGCATTACGCAGCGTGTACGCGGGCCTCTCATCGACGTCAACGTGTCATTTTGCTTACGGGCTAAGGGTTGCGTAATTTTCTGTATGAATGAACTTAGCCTCGTAACCGGCCATGAAAAGCTGGAGATGATGATTGATTCTATCGGAAATGCCGGGGGTGATATAGAAATGCGATTTACGCGCTCAATCCGTGTATTTCGGTTACCGTGACGAGTATACGCGACTCCGAAAGTTCATTGCGTACGCCTTTACGGAGGATTTTCATTGCGTCGCATCACGACTATGCGCTCGCGGAACGGGCTGGGCGGAGAATCTTCAGTCCGAGAACCGAAGTTGTAGTGGGAAGATTAGCGGGATTGTGCTGCAAAAGAGAGACGTATGCTGGCTCGACTGAGAGCTGATTCATCTATAAACACTGATCCCGTAGAGTTAAGCGAGTCGTCTGTCATGTCATTCGCATCTGACTCACCGTGGTCATGAATTTCAACAGTCACCTCCACTGGTCTTGTTCTTCACCTTCTCAATGTGGTATAGGTGGAATCAGTAATACGAACCCGGTCGATCTTGCATGAGAGTGTACCGACAACTGCAACATTTGTGGTAGGGGCTGATCTTATCATTCCTTCCTCTGGAGAGAAGAACAATCCGCTTGCCGAATTCATCAGGTGAGCAATTTGTGCCTTTCTGGTCACCCTTTAATTCGGAAACCTTTAGTCAAGGTGATCCAAACCAGTCGGCTCAGGCCACACATCCCTGCGCTAGAGGGAAGGGGTCTGTATGTCAGAATCAGCCACAGACCCCTCAATTAGAGGGGAAGAGGTCTGTGCTCCAGAAGATTTTGACGCATTTGTCATTACCTTCTTCTTCCTAGGTCTTCCGACTTTCACCTTTGAGGGTTTGTCTGCCTTAGACCCAGCCAGCAAAGCATTGGGCGGCGAAGTCGCGGCGGGCCTTCTGTGGCACCAAAACTTGGTTTAAAATCTTTGCTGATGAAGAAGTGTCAACCGGACCTGGGGAAGCATCACGCTTCTCGTGCCTTCCCAACGCCTCATGGATTTCGCCAAAGGTGCCAAAGAAGAATTTCACAAGTTGAAAGGTGGCGTAAGCTTGCTTGTGCGTCCTCCGAGCAGCAGCAGAGGGCCTCTTGTTCCTGGAAGTAATGACAAGGCATCTAGCTATGATTTCGAAGTTTCAATCTGCCAAACTCGAGCTCTTCAAAATAACGCCTCTCTTCAGCGAATGTCGCTTGGGAACTGTCAAACACGAGGAGTGGATCACAAGACACGACTCTATGACCGGAACGAGACAAACTTGACCTAGGTTTGTTCGTTGCTGCACACTCTCTCAGACAAACTTCTGCTAAAATAAGTAACCACCCGAAAGTAGGGGGTCTGGTGTGTTTAAGTCTTCTTCCTTCATTCCGGACCACTTAGCAAAGGACAATTTCCACCCAATGCCTCTGCTAGCCGAATGATTCAACTGTGCGGCCGACACTCTAACCGCTTCTGGCCAAAGATCAAAGCGTTAGCTCTAAGCAGCCCTGGACCTCACTTGTATCGGGTGTTTCCGCTCAACCAGTCCATTCTGATGGGAAGAGTAGCTTTGCGTGAGGGCAATCTTGATTCCGTGCTCATCACCATAGTTCGGCACATTGTACTTGGGAAATTGGGAACCATCATCAGACCTAAGTTGTCATGGATCCCTGGATACCCTTCAGACTCAATCGATGAATGAGCCTCTCGCCTGAACTTGAAGAGTTGTGAGCACGCCTTATTGTTGTAGTGAACAGGACACGCATAAACGAAACAGGAGAACCGATTTACATTCGTTAGAGACTAGAGCGAGTTGTCGTGTGCAACCCGCGCTTCATAGGGTCCACTTAGGTCACCCTGAATGATCTCAAATGGTCTAAGACCAGTTTTCCAGATGTTTCGGGATGTGTTCGGCAAAACATGTACCGCACCACGCCATGGGCACATGTTTGACAGCTGCTGGTACAAGACAACGAGAAGTTTCAATCCGGAGTTGGATTTTTAGCCTGGCAATGAACAACACCAGGCCTGACTTGTCTATTCCAGTCAGTGTCTTGTCGAGTAAGAGTGCAACGCCAAGACTATAGGTTTTCAACTGTTGGTGCGAGTCTTCGAGTGCGTGCAAACGACGAATCATTTTCGACTCATATATAACCGACAGAAGGGTGTGCAAGAAAAGGGGGCATTCAACATCACAGCCTTCTCAATGCTTCATTTGCGCCGGCGCAGACGCACGTCTGAGATCGGGCCACGCGATCTATGTTCACGATAAGCTAGTCTCTTGGGCAGCAAGAAGCAAAAGTGGAGAAACTGAAATGTTCATGGCCAGGATGACCAAGCTTGTCATGACAATAGTAATCTCTAGCTGCAGGCACTTGGTAGAGTTTATACTAAGGTCACAAACAGCTCGATTCTCTCACCAAATGGAATTTCATCATATGACCGGGAAGCATTCCGTTTGGGATATGCATAATATGATTTTGACGATAAACTTTGGCATAACTCTCAATAGGGAGATTCCAGAGACTTCACTTTCAGGTGCAGGAATCAGTGTATTGTTTTACGTAAACATTTGCCGCCAAACCCAAAGTCACGAGCACTGTCTTTCATGTTCTTCCCCTTCATAACCCTTCATGGAAAGTGCAGAATTGTTCATACTTGAACTTTTTTCGCTTGATTTACTGCCACATTTCTGATCGATATAAGCGATATAAGAGAAAATCTTACAGGATAACGAGATCTTGGGATTGATTCAATTGCAAATACCTTTGCAGATCAGCATGAAGCGTGCTTGAGTGATATTCGAATGAACGATGCCTAAGCTATCAATTTCTCAAACCCGTCATAACGATCTCCAGTCTCGAGAAATCTCCAATGTTTTTGACCAAAAACCGCTTTATTGTACACTTCGGCTTTCCATAGTCGCCAATTGTTTCCTGCGATGACACGGCCGCTATATTGTGGGGAAATGTCGTGCTTTGTTTACATTCCCTCTGTCAAGCTTCGCAGCAAAAATACCAAGCCTATTCTTGCCTCAGACATGAACACAATGGGTTGACATAAAGTAGACATTTGAGGATTTTCACCGTTTTATTCATGTCTCTTTGTTGTCAACGATGCCTTTGTCTCTCCACTTTTTCCAATATGGGCGGGTTATAAAGGAGAGCTTCAGCCAGCAGAATTCCAGAAGATCATTTTCCATAACGATCACTCCGACTTTTTGCAATGAAAATTTTTCAAACCCTCACTCTCTGCATCACTTTCGCTTGTGCAAATGCCGCTGCTTTGGCCGAGCAAAAGCACTACGACAATAGTTCTTCGATTGTAAGCCCAGGCTACATGAAGCCTCGTTGGACTAATTCTTCCGTTGTTCCGGAAGAAGCTGTCATGAGTTTTCCGGACTCATTTGATTTGGTTATGCAAGACAACGTGGTTACAGCGGTGAAGGAGGTCGTTGAGGAGGTTCTCGATGCCTTCAGGGATTTCGGGGATGTTGCCGGAATGGGGTTCGAATCGTTGCTCGAAGACACAGGATACATCGTTGAAGTTTCTGCGGAGAAACGCAGTGGAAGAGGTTTGCGGAAACGAGGGTTTTGGTCGGTGTTGAAAAACATTTTGCGTGCTGTTTTGAACGGGGTTTCTGTAATCACTGACGTTTTGGCAGACTCCCAACCCGAATTGGAGTTTATTGGTTCGGCTGCGTCTGCAATCACAAAGCTTTTGTGAGATCTGGAGCAATTGGGACTGAATGTGTTCTTATTTGAGCATCGTCTATTTTTTAGAATTGTCTTCTGATGTATCATCAATTAATTTAACTTTGCTGTGGAAGGAGAAACGACCAAGTGGGCAGTGCCAGACACAGTAGTATTAATATAGTGGAATCGCTAAGAAGCTGGTGACTTGGCCGAGTATTGGCCTCTAAAGCTCACACAAAATATCATAAATTGCTCAAGGCGAAAAGGCAAAACATTTGGATTTACCTGGAGGCTTGTGTCATCATCTCTAGGTCAATTACGCGATAAGCCCGTCAAACCGCATTTTGGTACACACCTCTAGAGATGTTTTCTTATGCATTGGTAATCTCAATCACATTCTCCTTGGCTTGTTAGCGTAGCGGGCAAGGTGTTCAAAATACGCCTTAAATCCCGGGTCAAAAATCGGACGACACCAAAACTGACTGTGCGGTATCTGGAAAAGTCAAGCGTGTAAAGGTTTTCTTTAGATATATAGTTTTCGCCCAAAGCTAAGGTAAGCGGCACCCTTCTACACACGTCTGTTTTTTTATAAAAAGAAAACATGCGTCATTCATTTATCATATATAGAAGACGATGCTCAGTCTTACGTCATAAGAAATTGTAAGTAACTTTTGCGACGGAAATCGACTTCCAGGGCCAGCTTTTCTGGCTAGACTGCGATAATGGGCATTTTCTCACCATCAAAATCCAGTCAATACGTCGGGAAAACTTTTCAAGCATTTAGAGCAAAGAGGCTGTCATTAGCTGGACTGGTGACCTAAACTTTCGGTTATGAAGGGAAAACAAATGAGAGGAGAGGTTTCTGAATTGCAGCAATTCCGTTTTCGTGCTGTTTGGCAGACATCAAATCAGTACCTGATTAATTAGTTGGAGTTTTCGCAGTCTGGGGATTGTCATTAGCACCTACGAATAAATCTGTTCTGAGAAAAAATAATGAGTTAAGTGTGATCAGAGAAAAATGTTCAGTCATGTCTGATCCGATTTATGAATCTTCCCATTTGTGTTTTGACTCCTTACTACCTGGCAGTTCAGGTCAATATATCTAAAGCCGGTCCGTTATACTGTTGCAGCAAATTCGCAGCCATATAAAACATGGACCCGCGGTCTGGCTACGCTTTATTAAACATTTCAGCCGGAAAGTCATAATAAGCGGGCTCATGAACTGCTGAGGTGATGGTGGACATTTCTTGTTTAGCATGTCCCAGGATGTCCCAGGATGCCCCAGGATCTCTCGAGATGTCTGAAGAAGTAGGAACTGTGAAGAGGAAATTTTGGCACAGTAACCTCGCGTAACTATGATCACAAGAACCACTGCTTCGGTGAATGTGTTTTGCTATCATCAATCACGTCGAGGAACAACTCAGTCAAACCCAAGAGTGGCTTTTTCCTCACTGAAAAACCATCGACAATGCCGTGGCCAGCCACGCCTCGGTAGCCACGTGACTTTCTCTTGTGCTGCTCAGATGTTGCTGAACAATGTCATCGAACAGCTTTGGAGGTGTCCAGCTGGTTTGAGTGAATTCCAAGGCTCGTGCTACCTTATTTAGGTGCAAACCGTTTTGCATACAGTCTTTAAAAACTGAAAGCCCAGGAGCACGGCACATTGACTTGATCAGGACTTTTTGGAGTCTGAATAACTCATGAAGTTCGGTGGAATGAAATAATCCCTGATAGATAGGGTAAGATTCATGGGAAGGAAAACAAATTAGAAATAGTGGCCAGAGACGCATTCAACTTCATACAAGCCCAAATATTTGATAGATTTCGTCAGTCCAATAATCACTAGGAGATCCAATCACCAAGCACAGCAAACAGTCACCAGTCTAGTCAAGATTAGTGAGATACCAGCCTATAGAGATTAGGACAGAGTGCGTTTCACCACTCACCGGTGCCAGCACTCACCAGTGCCATAACCACGAGTGCTACAACCCACCGGCGGCGTTACCGCGAGCCTCGTATCAAAGATTGAATTAAAAAGATTTCGATTGAGAGAATCTAGAGACAATAGAATAAATTATCCTTGCTCCTTCGGACATGTTTGAATATCATGTCCGGGTCTTCCGCAACTGCCACAGAGTCATTCTTGTCGTTTGCGGCCAGGCGATCCAAAAGGGTCGCCGAACGGTCATTGGGCTCGTTTCAATTCTGACCTGCTGACTCAGGGAATTCTTGCATTCCAAGATTGATAAGTTGCTTTCGTTGATAGAGCTTCTCTTGGCCCTGCCCTTTTCGATCTAAGAACCAACGTTTTATGTGTCCATCCCAGCGCACGACATAATGACGAATGACCCCAGACTGGATAGAGCTGTGCGTTTATACCCACAATCCTAGTGACCGATTCTCGATTTCGGTGCTGCATGACTGCCACATCAACCCAAGATTCACGTGCAGTCATGACGAATGCAGAAAATAATGCTCTCTTGGCGAACACAACACAAAGTTGCAAACGTCGTCGTGAACAATCCCAAACTCGTCAATAGCCTTTCACGCTATTCAACCGACTCTCGGGAGTCGGGGGTTTTCCTTCTCACGAATTCAAGTGGCTATGTAACCTAATCTGGATGTAAATGCTTCGTTCAGGTGTTATGGAGGCCGTGCAATCCCCACTTTCTGAAGAGGAAACGTGCCGCAACCCGCGAGAAGAGTATTGGCCCTTGCTCACAAGTGGCAATGTGGAGGAGAAATACCAGATTGATGGGGAACGTGGATATAAGCGGTCTTCCACAGATATCGGTGTGAGGATATTGCATGGCGATAATGTTAGATCGGAGCATTTTTACGAAATGAAGACAATCATGGATTTTGGTCCGTCAATCCTACTATCACTCCTCTGTCTGTGGTACTACAGACCCAGATCCTAGACTGAAATCACGTGAGGCACTTTTTTCAAAGTGAGTAATCTCGTTGGTCTCAGGCAGTGTTGAGAATAATTAAAGTGATTACTATTTAAGGTAGTAATCAACGGTATTATACTTTTCGTGATATGATTAGTAAGTAGTAGGTAGTAATTATATAAAATTATACCTTATTATTAACTTTTTTGAACAGATCGATTTCAAGACTGGTGAACTTAATGGCTTACCGTTTTGCAATCTGGCCGCACAGGATATGGACACGGTAGAAACCCCAGAAATCAAGTCTATCAGGTACAGATGAGCCATCGGGTTCGTCCAACGGAGAAAGATGAACTATATCTTTATCTTGAGGACTCGCTACGTGCACACCCATACAATCCTAGTGTCGGTATATAGTTAGTAGTTATCAATCAGGCTACACTAGTGCAATAAGTCAGGTTACCCCTTACTTATCGAGTCCCTTGTTAGGCACGTTGTCTAACATCTGGTAATAATCCGTTTTCGAGTAATTTATTATGAGCTCCTGTCAATTCTTGTTTGTTTGCGCTGGATAATTACTCGCTAAGCACGTCGTAGCGGCCTCGAGGAGTAGTCGGGGAAGACTTAACCGACGTGCCAAGTCAGTGAATTATGATGTGCCGTCTCTACATTTTTCGGCAGTGTCCAAAGCACTCTTACCTTCTTGTTGAATGAGATTTCTGGACAGTATTCTATACTGTTTGGAGAAGGACTACATGTATATGTTTACAGTAATGTTATGAAAAACGAGTCTCGCGGAAGCGGCGCCGGTGGGTGGTGGCGCCGGTGAGTGGTGAAATACGCTACACTTGACAAATCTACACATATGACAGGAAGAATCGAAATAAGGAGAGTGGTTAAAATTGTCACATGAAAGCAGATTGCACCGGCTCCATCCAAAGTCCGATCTTCCAAACCACTCCTTCTCGAGTTTTTGGCGCCTTTATTGATTATATCTAATGTCGTCTCAAGTGTCATGGGTGCAAACAATACAGAAAGAAATAAGACCAGCAGGCAAGCCAACGAAGACAACACATACACACTCAAACAAAATAATTAATAAATCCCTAAACATATCATTCCAAAAACGCAGCCCTTCCCACTCTGACATCGTCCCAAATACGAAAGCACTGATCCGAGTCCTCTCCAAATTGGGTCGTGCGAAACACAGCTCACTCCATGAAGCGAAAGTGAGAACCAGGCAAAGATCATCAATATAACAACTCTTCCACACGATTTACGCCTGGAAAGCCAACTACAGTATAATAGACAGAGAACTTCACATCTCGCCCTTTTCATTACCCAAAAATTCTTTCAAAGTCCCTACCACCCTGGACATGGACGCGCTTAACCAGTTACGCCAGGCGATTATTGACCATGACCCGATCGAATTGAAAACAGTCGGCGACGAGGAAGTTTCTGCTGAAACGATAAAAGACGCCACGCACGTGCGGATCGGCCCAAAAGCGAGCTCCAGCTTGTTTCTGCTCGACGAACTAACCGACTTCTACAATGAGAACGCACAGCAAACGCTTCGGCCGATTCTTTTCTGCTGGAACCACGAGAAACTGTCGATTGTTGACTACAAAACGTCGTGCTTGGAGCACGAAATCGCCGACTTCAAGTTCTTGGTCAAGGCCGAGTTGACCACGTGGCTCAGCGGCGGGTCAGACTCATGTCAATTCATAAAAAAAGACGGCGATAGTGCACTTTCCAGCAACGATTCCAAGAGCGGGAACTCGGCAGGAAGCAGTGTGCTGACTACTTTGGACACAGATCTGAGAAAGCGGAGCCTGGAAGACCCGCAGTTGGCGCGTATTTCCCAGTATGAAGTAGACTCCTTAGACCACAATGCCGCCTTGAGAGGAACCAAGAACATTGTACTCAAGAACCTTGTTTCTGACGCTAAAAAGTTCACGAGTCAGCTCAAGCGGTCGAAGCCTCTGAAAACAAACGTACGCGGCAACATGGTGGCGAAAAAACAGCCGATCATTATCGTATCCCCAGCCACTACGGCTCTTCTTTCCTTAAGCAACATCAAGGAGTTTTTAGAAAACGGCCACTACACTGAACCCACCTTGACCAGGTCCGAAAATAATGTGGTGACCATCAACAGGCCCTCCGACTTGTTTTCTCCTGCAGCACAACTGATTATGGTGGTGGATAATGTGGATCTTTTTACGAAACCAGAATACTGGGACCGCGTGATTGCCATCTTCACGACGGGCCAGGCGTGGCAGTTTGCGAAGTTCAAGTACCCGAAACCGGAGGCCTTGTTCCAACATTATCATGGGTTTTACATGGGGTACCTGGGAGACATTGTACCAAAGCAGATCAAGGACTGGAACGTGTCTGTGGTGAATGTGGACCGTGGCGAAAAGAGGTTTAGGGATAAGATGATTGTGAAAGATTTGTGGGCTCAGTTAGATAAGACGCTTTTCGCAAAGAACTACGGCGCCAATTGAGGTCCTCGGGGAAGGAGAAAACGGAGAAGATGGAACAGAGAAGGAAAGTATGAGGCTTTTTACTGTTTTGCCGGTGTGTTGGACCTTCATTGGTGTTATTTCACTGCAGCTTCATCCAGGTGTTTTGTTATCGAGGTGACATGATTCGGTGTCGATAAGTGACTTCAGGTTGCTCCCGGGCCTGTGGAGCTGGCGAAGTGGTAACTTTGAGGTTGCGATACACACGTTCTCTATTTCGTTGCGATCTTCCGTTCCGCGAAGGGTTGCATTATGGAGTAGTATACCACCTTTCAGAGTGTATCGATTGTTGCTCTACTTGAACATAATTTGGAAAGCAATATGGGTATACGCTGTCAAAGGGCTTCAGCAAAGTAGAGGAGACAACTTTTCTGAGAAACAAGACCAAGGAAATGCTGCGCTGTGATGTGCATACGTGGCCGACTAGTGATCTGACTCTTCACCCACGCCCCGTTTTTCACAATAATCGAGGTTCGGGTGATTGAACTGCCACATTATACTCTTTTTTATCGATGGTCGAAACCTGAAGAATATCAAAGAGTATGAAATAATAAGCATTTGCACTGTTTTGTCTTCTTTGTGGACCCGAAGTAGGATTCTCGGTTGCTCAATAGTCAACTTCATGTGAATTTGTGGGTTTTTCAAAGAGTGTGATTGCACGGGTGACAATCAGTGAATTTTTCGTCAGGGGTGCTTCTTTCTTGCTCTGAGAATGAGTGCTGTTAGGAGTCTCCACTCGTGTATCATCCCCCGTATCTTCATCGCTATCAGATACACCAGGTGCTACCGAGCGCTTACGCTCCACGATTTTCTTCTCCAACTTTTGAAGAGTGAGAATTTTTCTCCACAAGTTGTAGTTGTATGCCGAGATGGCAAGCTGCTGGCGATCTAGGTCTACCATGTGGCTGTTTCCGGACAGAAAGAACTCAAATACAGACTTCTTGAACCCACGCCCATTCATGAGATTCTTGATAGCGTTTGAGCAGAGTCGCAGGTCACAGTAACCTTTCACTACTTACTTTGAAGTACCCGATGCTTCAGACTGATAGTAAGTTTTGGGAAGGCGTCTTCGTAACTGGCCCCGACACCAATTCCTATCGTCCCACTCTCGAGGCTCTTTGACACAAATCGGACTATGACCCACTCTATTCACATAAGAGAATATACCAGGACTTGATACCACAATTTCAGCCTAGAGCTCATACTTTGATGCATTTGAAGCCTTCAGCGACTTAACAAGTATAACAAGACACTCACAGAGTTCTTGTGACTCTCGGCTGAAGTTCGAGAACGAAACCGCCAGCATCCTATAATGCTTGTTTGAGATCCTCGAGCACTTTCAGAGGTGCTAGTTATGTACAAGATCTATTTGGCAAGCCACTAAAGTGATCTCGAGCATCTCATGAATTGTCCACAAGTTTGAGCAACCTGAAGTCTCGGCAATAGAGTCCCCGAGCCCACTCTTCCTCGTCACATGAACTTCTTCTCCAATTGCACAAACCTCTCATATAGCTCGTCCACAGTCACGTTCTCGACCTTCCGGTCGTCACGTGTTCTGACCGATACAGTGCCGTTTGCAAGATCTTTATCGCCAATCATGACAATATACGAGTATCCCCTCTGAAGCGCCTCTTTGATTCTGTTTCCAACAGTCTCGCTTCTCTTGTCCACGTCGATATGGAAGTTATATCCCGTGATCGGAGCGACGTCACTTCCCAAAGTATTTGAATTTAGAATATCACCCGAAAGCTGTTTTTGCACCGTCTCGGCTGCTTCGTGGTGCTTGTCGGAAACAGGAACCACCACCGCCTGGCGCGGATTGATCCAAAACGGCCATTTTCCTTGGTAATGGTCGAGCAAAATCGCGAAAAAGCGCTCCAAGGAGCCAAAAACGGCCCGATGGACCATGATCGGTTGGTTCTCGCGACTGCCGTCCGCCAGCGTATACTTGAGTTCGAATCTTGCGGGAAGTTGAAAGTCCAATTGCACCGTACCCACCTGATGCTTTTTTTTAAACGCGTCTGTGATCAAAACATCGATTTTCGGCCCGTAAAACGCCCCGTCACCCGCACGCACTTGCCACGAAGACGTGCAAGTGTCAAGCACTTCTGTGAGCTGTCTTTCGGCAGACTCCCATGTGGAAAGCTCGCCCATATACTTTTCCGGACGCGTGCTCAAGAAGAACTCCACGTCTTTTTCACTATCGATGCCAAATACGGCATATGTGTCCTTGATCATGCGAATGGTGTTGGTGATCTCCTGTTTGATTTGGTGCGCCTCACAAAAGATGTGTCCGTCATCCTGATGGAATCTACGTACGCGGGTGAGCCCTGAGAGGGCGCCGCTGGCCTCGTTTCTGTGAAGAGACAGGAAATCCGAGTACCTGAGCGGCAATTCGTTGTACGACCTGTCGAATTTTGCATACACCAAGCAATGTCCAGGGCAGTTCATGGGTTTGAGCCCGTAGTCATGCAAAGCGTCGCCCAGAGCGTTACCCACAGCGTCACCCAAACCGCCGGCGGCTAATTCAGGGGCAGCCCCTTCCTTCGAAGAGTCGTGTCCTGCCACCTTGAACATATCGTCCTTATAGTTTTCCCAATGGCCCAGCGTCTCCCATAGTTTTGTCTTGTATATAAGCGGAGTTATGACCTCGTAGAAGCCGTGCCGAAGTTGCTGGTTTTTCATGAAACTGACCAATTTATTGAACACACGGGTCCCGTGCGGCAAGAAAAAGACCGAACCCGGCGTGACCGGGTCGGTGAAAAAGAGCCTCTGTTTAGTAGCAATGGCATGGTTGGCTTGCGTCGACAGCTCTTTCTGTGCAGTGCTGTACTGGCGACTGAACGCTCGAACAAGTTTGGAGGAGACCTTCATGAGCGATAGAGCCGGTTTCTTTTTTGTTTTTCTCGATTCCTGGTTCTTTGTTTTTACCGTGGGAACAAGATTAGAGTAGCATGGCACTGCTGGGTAGTAATTTGCAGACAGAGCGACGCGCGATGTCTGGTTGTTAGCGTAAATGGATCTGATGCAATACAGTAAACTCGATAAGTGAATACATTAAAAACGCGCACTTTTATGCACTTATCGAGGTTTTGGGTGGTTTTCTTGATGAGGTGAATTCCTGATAATGTATAAAATTATGAAAATTAGTGGGTATAATAGAGAATTTTGAGACGATCATACCCATGTGAATAAAATTTCGTATTTTTAGTTTTTGTGACCAAAAATTTGCTCTCTAAAACTTGGAAAAAAATACAAGTGTGTTAAGGTTTTCTATAGAATATATAGTTTTCGCCCACGGCTAGGGTAAGCGGCATCCTTCAATACATATCTGTTTCTTTAAAAAAAAAAAAAATACTTAAATGCGGGAGTTGGATCTAGAGACGCAAAAGCACACATTGAAGGAACCCCATGTTTGCCTAATGCTCCATTCGTTTTCGATAGCCTCGTCCCACTGACGTAATCGCGGTACAACTGAAAGTACTAGGTTTCCTTGGCGCTTCATAGTTTTTAATTGTCTGGTCCGCTCTCAGTTTCTCCATAGACTGGCCAAGTGAAATTAGCTTTAGTCCACATACTGTTAGTCCGAATGAGCAGTCAGAGATATCTTGTAGGTCCCGTCCAATTTGCCCATACTCTTTTAAAAAAACTCGGACCCTGATGTTGTGACCGGGAGCCACTTCATCGTCGACTCCAGCCTTTTTCAACCACATTTAAAAAACCACAGCGGACCTCATACGCTTTCCCAGGAACTTCACATATTACAAGTGATTCTTTAGGATTTGGTGAAACCTAAAAAGGAGCAGTCACGCCTTTCCGGCTCTATGTAAACACAGAACTGCAAATTATTCTCCTTCATTCTTTCCAAGCCCCTTGCTGTTTTCACAAAGTCTTCAAACTGATCGATTCGCTGAGCAGCTCGTGGATCGCCATGGCGGTGTGCTTTATCAAATAAGTGCACCGACGGTATTTTAATCAGCCTTCCAGATTGAATTCTTGGCTGATACGCGTTATTGTTTTACTTTCTCCAAAAGACGCGAGATTGGGTAAGTCGCTAACAGACAGCTTTGGGAGAAAGAATCAATCCATCAGTTTTGGCCAATTAATAAAAATACCCGGGCGACAACAAAATACTGGATGTGCGGTACGCATCTGGAAAATCAAGTGTGTTAAGGTTTTCATACAATATATAGTTTTCGCCCACGGCTAAGGTAAGCGGCATCCTTCAATACATATCTGTTTTTTTTTTTAAAAAAAAAAGAAAACAAATCACAATATACTTTTTGTAAAATTCCTTTGGCTTTAGTTAAAGTATCAATCAAATAAATGCCAAGTATGTACTGCCTTTGAGCGCTTTGTTTTGCGTAATATCTTTTTCATAGCTCTGAGTATCTGTGGTGAGGTCCCGCAATTATTGTTGGTTTATCCAAACCTTCGAGCACGTGATTACAATTATATTCTTGGTCACAGTGCACGACCGCGAGCATCCGGGAGCAAGAAAAATTTGCGGATGAGGCGTAGTAAATAGTTTTCCTCTTGACGGAATTACAATCTAAAAGATAGACTAAGCTGATCAAACCAAGACAGCTGAACTATCTATAAACACTGATCGCGTAGATACCTGTGAGAACGCACTTAACACAAGAGTTGTCACAAGTTCCAACAGATTAGAAGTCAAATGCTACGATCTCGCACACGACGTCAGGCGGAGAAAATCAGTCCGAAATGAATTCACAAAGCGGGTTCTCATAAAAAGAGCTTGAAGAATCAATGGAGATCGCTGAAATGTTCAGAGAGAAAAGGCAGAAAATTGATGACCTATCTCACTGGGCACCCAGTGCAATGGACAAAGAATCCGCACACGTCGTACAATACTACAA
>JAKTWD010000877.1:0-15356 GCA_030581935.1 Metschnikowia corniflorae
TCCCCATTCCCAGGAATCATCAGATTAACACAAATGAGGGGGCAACAAGAAGTTTGGTATAGAGTTCTTAATGAAGTAAATGTGGTTACAGTTGCGACAAGTCATCTTTCCCTCTAGGATTTGTGTCTCAACGAGCAAGCTGTGCAAGTCTTTCAAAACTGCTTGATCGTCTTCCATAATGGGATCCAAGTTTTCGGGCTTGATGGGCGGAAGCGAGTTATTTCCCAAGTCAGCAGCGACCTTTAAAACCGCCTGCCAGTCTAGTCTGTCCAACATGTGAACGATAAAATCAGGATTGTATTCCTGCTCCTCTTGCGCGAGCTGGCACTCCGAAAACTGTAGTGGAAAGGACTCAGTCGATGAGTCGCACGTCTTAATTGCACATTTGACGAAGTTGGAGGTGAGAAATTTCATTGTGTTTGCTGGCTTTTCTTGGTACTTTTTACTTTCTGGTATGATGATGCGATGCAATCAAGAGTGCTTCGCACGCTCGAAAAAATCAGATGGGCCTGCATCCAGTGCTCGAGCCAAAAATTCAAGCTGCAAATGGGGCCAAGCGTTCATTTCGGTGATAATGAATAGCCACCGGTTTCACCGTCTGTCTTTTCCGTTGCTCCTTTTTCTCGATTATCTTGTGGGCTTCCATGAAAACTTCTTTTGTTTTTGCAGAGCGCAGGGTCTGGATTTCGCTATTAATTTTCTCATAAAGATCCAGAAGATCAGTGCTGCAAGTCCTCTGGATGTTATCGCGAATCATTGGTGCCAACCACGCGCACCTGCGTGTATCCTCGTCCCCAAGGTAAAGTTCTCCAAGAGTTTTTAATAATCTTTCGTCAAATAATTCATAGGTTAGTGCCTTGGCTGTGTAGTTGTTTACCATGAGCTTTCCCGATGAAGGTGCGTCTCCACAATAGACTCTAGGGCCATTTTCGGTTTGAATCAGGTTGAAAACGAGTTTGGTAAGTAGCTTGTCTATTGCTTTGTAATCCTTGGATTTTACTGACGCTTCAATCGCTTGCTGCATCACACTTTTTTCGAAAAGAACCGTTTTACTAAAAATCGATTGTTGCTTCGGTCCTCGGGAAAGCCATGTCCCAGTCATGAAATGGGGAAGAATGGTTTCAAAAGAAGAACTTCGGATTGGTGATGGTTCAAGCAATTTTATGAGATTTTTGACCAGTGCTGTATCCTCCCGAGTTGCGTTATATTTTATAAGACTCTCTAAAAGCTTGGGATCGTCTTCAATAAGATGTTGGAAATGCAGCACATTCTTTTCGGCAAATGTGTTGGACAATTCTCCGTCTGCCCTAGTTGTGCTCCAATTTTGAAATGCGGGAAGATGCTCGTAAACAAGGGACTGGTAGCTGTATAATTTTGCTGTTCCCAACTTGTCCAAAAGATCTCTAAATATCGCGTTAGACGGTGTAAATTGCCCTCCACTTGCAAGAACCTTCGCAATTTCGAAAACTAGATTGATGTGCTTGAGAAGACGCAGACTCGATGAGAATTCTGAGAAAAGTTGGCCGAATTTGGCAAAGTACTCAGAGTTGTCCACAGCACTCAGCTGAAATTCAGGGCCCTTGCTTGCCTTGAACCATGAGCATGTATCTGAGTCCTCATAATTGCGCCAATGGCCTGATCTGTTCATATACATATCATAGCGCAGTAGGTTTGCATTAGAAAATTGATCCGAGAGCTGGCAGGCTTTGAATAGCTTCTCAACTTGTATGGAATCTAACTGCTTGAGAAATGCTTTGGAAGACAGAACTTCTTTAAGGCGGAGTTCAGCCACACGACGGAGCAATTCGGACTTTTCTTCATCTGGTAGCATCGCTTTGAAAAGACCCTGGCGATAGAACGCTGCTGATGATGATCGAAAGTTTTTCAAGCGTGTATCGAAAAGTGCAAACCTGAGATTTAGATCCATGACACCCTTCATTATAAGCAGGTGTGATATCAGCATCATTGTATTAGCAACATGCGACGAGTATGTCCTTTTAGACACATCTAGCTCGAAATCCTGGGGTTCTTCTGCTTGAGAAGGCGCTCTATCTGCTGCAAAAAGTTGAGCTATGGCCTCCGGGTCTGACAACGCAGACACAATTGCAGACCGAGATTCAACAAATTTGTTAGCAAGCATGCGCTGGTCCTCCAACACTTTTTGCTGAATTCTCTTATATTTCATTTGCTTAGGAGTGTAAACATTTCGTCTTTGAGCCAGTGGAACCTGCGACTTTATGTCGCCCACAACGCTATTTTGCTCAATTTCCTTACGCGCCTTCAACTCAGAGATTCGTTTTTGTATTTCTTCGTTCTCACGATCTAGGTCTGAAATCACATTTTCGTAATTCTCGAGCTCATCCGCCTGCAGTAAAAGATGTTTTATTTTATGTTTATGTCTCGAAGTACTCAAGTGCTTTAAATGTAGAAACATCGCCACGTTCGCCGCTACAAAAAAAACTTGTCCTGGGCTCTTCAAAAGCCGTAGCATGTGTTTCAGATCTATGCCACGAGCAAGATTTGCTTTGGGAACGCCTCGACTAGCATTCTGTATATGTAGGCTTCTCCGAAGCGAGACTCGTAGAGTTCTTGATTTTCGTAACGGTAGTTCCAGCATAATATTTGGAGCCGAAGGTGTTCACAGGATTATTGAAATATAGGCCAACGTCTTGCGTTAAAGAGGTATGCGATCCAATAACCTGTAATCGCTTCACACAGCCAATGTGAGGCTCTTGTTATACATCCGTACACCAGAAACATGGCACGACTTTTACGATAGTCAGTGGATTTGCAGTCGCACAGCGCAACATGCCTAGCGTATGTAAAGATCCGGAGGAGTCTCACCATGGATTACCCCAAATATATATTATAAAATCCTTAAAAAATTTTGCTTAAATTCATACGATGTCTCAATGACTACTCCTCTCATATATCCTAGACCACAGAATGAAGAAACTGGTTTTTTATGATGTCTTCTTCAAAGAAGCAGAGTGTTTTACTTGCCAGTTTTCAAAAGCGTAAGCAAAGTTTGAGTTATCAGAGGTAATCGCTTGAACATTGAAAGTTTGAATGGATATGGATATTGAGGTCTGAATGCTTTTTTTTCTGAACCGCAAAGACTCAAGATTTTCACCTAAGTGAAATGACTGAACTATTGACTGACTGCTGCCGGGACAACTAAGACGCATACTGTGGAGTTATACAGTCACGGCATCAATAAATGTGGTGTAGACAAATGCAAACTATGAACCTGACAGAAACCACCCGTGAATCTTCTTCTACACTCTCAAGCTACAGGCTTTCAGTTCACAACTGCTTTTGTGTCATAAATACAGAAAATTATTGGGTGTAAAATTAGACAATTAGGGCTTGCACAGGGCGCGTTGTGAGCACGGCTAACTGCTACAATAGAGACAATAGGCGAATTTACCAAATAATAAATTGCGCTGAGCCGACTCACTTTCTCTTCGCAACAGTACGTGCAATAGAGGCCACACTTTCACGCAAAATCGATCTTTGAATTTACGTTTCCCTATATTCAGCGAATTTCTTTCTTGGCATTGGCACACGAGCATTGAGCAGTGCCCAGCCCCACATATGGACACGTGACCGAACCTGCCTCGCGGACACGTCAGTCAGTTTGAACCCGGTCTAGTTTCTTCAATTCGACCTTGTACCAGGATTGTGAGTATTTGATTATCATGAAACTTTCACTCTTGTTATTGGGTGCGTTTACAGCATTCTCAAAAGTCTTGGCTGATGAGCCTGTTGCCGACGATGTTTCTGCAGAGCAAGCGCAAATTGAAGAAGTGGAGTTGTCGAAATATCATCTCAAATATGTGATTGAGGAGTACGCCGATAGCTCACCTTCTCAACCCATAGAGATGTTCATCGGCGACTCAATAACATTGCTGTATGAGATTTCTAATGAAGAGGAAAGCGTGATTACTGTTGTTGGTTTAGGTGGAGCGTTCCTCGACCCTTCTACAGGAAACCCTGCCATCAACTTGACTGCTAACTCCGTGGAGGCTTTGACCATCCAACCGCAGTCTTCTGTGAGCATGCGTCAAAGAATAAACTTGGACTTTCTGACAGGTGACTACGTGTTGACTCCAACTGTATTTGTTGCCTTCCAAGATCAGCTTAAGGGCTTGCCTGGCCGTGGCCAGCTTGTGACTGTTTCTGATCCCCCGATATCGGTTTTCAACCCTCAATTCCTTTTCTTGGAACTCATTTTTGTCGGTATTTTTGGGTATGTGGTGTACTACTACTTCGGCGCTTCGCTTGAGAAGTACTACAAGAAAAATTCCCCAGTTGATGGTAAGAACGGAAAGACCACAGGTGTTGAGTCGAGCTGGATTCCCAAGAACTACCACCCTGTTCAGCAGAAGTCGAAGGTGAGAAAAGCGTATTAAAAAATTTGGGAGGAAAACACAGATTTTTTTTAATTCAAAAAGCGCCATGGCTTGGGAAATTTGTGTTTAAATATGACAAGGTTGGAAGTTGGTCTCTGGATGTGAGAATAAATTGGCGCGGACCTTGCCTATTGCCTACATGGTATTGCCACATTAAACCTCGGCCCGCGGCAAAAATTTTCACAAAGTTAATAATGCAATAAATTCAGCTCTGAACGAAATTCTGGAGTCTTTTTCATAAGTTTTTCTGGCTCAGTTTTTCTTCAATCTTTCTGTCCTCCCACTTCGCAGCCAGCTTACTCTCGCAGTACCAGTGGGCTGTTCCAGGATATATCTGTATCGGAACGAAGGCCATGCAGTACAGCCTAAATATAGACCAACAAGTACCTATCATTTGAAAACATCTATATCCATTCTTTCGGCATAATCATCGACTCTCATGCCATGAGACTCTATCTCAATGAAAATCCACGGACATTTGTGCTTACAGATTCTGGGTTTGCACTCATTGTTCGGCACCCCACCCCAGAGTATAAGGCATCAGATCTGTCTCATAAACACGTACCCCATATTTATCACGATCGAGCCAGGAATGGAGACAAACTCCAGGCGAACAATAAGGTTCTAGTGGAGTTTTTGCGGGCAGACGCATTGAATCTTACCACATTTACCGAAATCACTCCTCGCCGAAAAAAGTCGGGTGATCGACTCTTTGGGTTTTTGGGCCTCCTAAATGTCAAGGGTTTTATTCATTTGGGGTTCGTGACGAAGGCCACAAAAGTTGCGTCGCCACAATTGAATGAAAGCGTGCACATGATTGACGATGTGGCTTTCTACTGCTTGAACAGTGACAAGTTCGACTCTTGGATTGGCACAAATGACGAGGATCTACAATCTGTGAACGCAGAGGAAACTGAAACCACAATGAACGGATATCCCGCGGCTTCAGTAAGACGGATCCTCTCTCTGGGGAACTTCTATTTTTCGAGAGAGTTTGACATTTCTTGTACGCTTCAAGAACGAGGCTATCACAATAGACCTGGCCATACAAACACACCAGATGACCCGTACTTTCGTCGATTTGTTTGGAACAAGTACATGGTTTCTGACCTTATTGAAATGAGGGACGTTCTCAATCCATTTGAGAGGCTGAAATTTGACAGCACGGGGTTTCTCACCGTAGTCACACGGGGCTATGCTAAGTCTGTCAATGTCCTGTTGGAAGATAAAGAAGACGCGCTTTTAACGTTGATTTCAAAGCAAGCATGTAAAAAAATGGGAGCACTTTTCGGCGAACTGGGGTGTGACGATGATGGGGAGGTTCCCAACTTTGTGGAAACCGAGGTGATAATCTATTCGGAGAAGTACAGTTTCTCTTACGTGCTAGTACGAGGAAACGTACCCAGTTTTTGGGAACTCGAAAAAGGCTCATTAATACTGTCCAAAAACAAACGCATCAAGCTCACACGCTCGTTTGAAGCCTCCAGCCATGCGTTCTTACGCCATTTCGATACATTGAGCAGACATTTCGGTGACATTCACATCATTAACTGCCTACTGCAAGACATGAAATCATACAAGGGCGAGCTCGGAGACAATTTCAAAAAACACTATGACGAGTTTTTGAAGGCAAAAGACGTGCTTGGCTTTTTGCAGGAAGATGCGACTGATCCCAACAAGCTAATGTTCAACAACTCCAGGATATCTTTCACATCCATGCCTCTATCCACGTCCTTTGTGCGCAAAGCCACTTACTCTTCTGTGAATCCAAAAGAAGTTGTTGCTCCACTTAGCGACTCAATCATTGACTTTGGTGCCTTATTCTTCGACGCGAAGAGGGAATCCTACGTGGGCAAACAGTTGGGTGTTTTCAGAGTTAACTCCTTTGACTGTTTATCAAAAGCCAACTTTGTTTCAAAGATAATCAGCCAAGAGGTGATCATATTAGCATTTCGAGATATGGGCATCACAGTTCCATTCGATCTTTTACAACAGCATGCACAGCTATGGTCTGAAAACGACAAGATTCTCAAGCGAATCACTCACGCATTTATGTCTTCGAAAAATGGAGTCAAAGCGTCATCCAAGAAGCATTTGATCAAGGAGCACCTTACCAAAAGGTATCTAAATGTTATGCGAGACCCAAAAGCGGGTGAGCTGGCTTTACTCAAATTGCTTGGTCGCTTACAGGACCAAGAGGGCGTGGTTTTGTTCAATCCTTTGCATCAATACGTGAACTTACAGCTCAAAGAGCGGGCTCATGACTTCACATCACATGAATCCATAAAGATTTTCTCCGCAACATTCAACGTGAACGGTACTGTCTACAATGAAGATAACCTCAAGGATCTTCTCTTTCCTGCAAAACATGATCTCGACGAAAACTACGACTTAGTCTTTATTGGATTCCAGGAGATCGTGGAGCTCACACCTGGCAAAATGATCTCTGTCAAATCTGCGAATTTCAACAGCTGGGAGGGCATCTTGAAGCGGGTGTTGAACAATCATAACCCGCAAAGAGAGAAGTACGTGTCCTTGTGGGGCTGGCAAATGGGAGGCATAGCTATGTTGCTCTTCATCAAGGAGAAACAACTAGGATACATTTCCAACATGGAAGGCTCAATCAAGAAGACAGGGCTAGGTGGTATGAGTGCCAATAAAGGAGGAATAGCAGTAAGTTTCAACTACTCCAACTCGCTGATCTGCCTTATATGCTCTCACTTGGCGGCTGGCCACAGCAATGTCGAGGAAAGGCATCAGAATTATAAGACAATCTCAAAGGGTATTGTGTTCTTCAAGCACAAGAAAGTTCGAGATCACGATGCGGTCATATGGCTCGGTGACTTCAACTTTCGAATCAATTTACCCATAGAAGAAGTCAAGCAATTGATTGAAGAGAAAAACTTTCAAAAGCTCTTTGAGTTTGACCAGCTCAACAAGCAAATGGCCGCAGGTGAGAGTTTTCCATACTTTGATGAAGGGGAGATCACATTTCCCCCTACTTACAAATTTGACAACAACACGAAAGTATACGACACATCCGAGAAGCAAAGAGTTCCCGCGTGGACGGACAGAATTTTGAGTCTTTCCAAAAATGTGATTTTGAAGCAAGAGGTGTATGACTGTGAAGAGGACATTGTTTTCTCCGACCACAGACCAGTCTATGCAATTTTCAAGGCATCAGTTGAGGTTGTGAATGAGAAGGCAAAGAGGGAAATCACACATAAGATCTACGAAAGCTATGCGGAAGTTGTGGGGGACATCAATTTCTTACTTACGGCAAGCGACGTTACCAAATATGTGACGGACGTGTGGGAGAAAGCCATACCACCGCCCAGTTCCGATAAAGTGAAGTGGTGGCTACAGAATGGAACACCTGCGAAAGTCACCATCGAAGAGCTTGATCGATATCGGGATGATAAAACGAAAGATTTAGTATTCAACCCGCTGGCCCCTGTCAATCCTTTCGAGGAGACATCGGAGCCAATGCTCGTTGAGAGAAAAACTCTCTGAACCGCGATAAGCAGACTCGACTAGGCCAATTTTCGATTAACGAAAACGATGTCATGTCCATATTTTCCTGTAATTTTTTGCTTCCTCGCGTTATGCCGATTTCTCATCACTGTCTTTTTGCGCCTCGTCAATCTCTTTTATTTCGCTTCTGTTGCTTTCCATCTCGTTGAGTATGGAATCCATCTTGTTGTCCAAGTCGTCGAGCATTTTCTCTAGAGCGGAAGCATGTTTCTCGGCGTTTGTGATACTTTGGTACGTCTCTGCTATACTCGCTTTTTCTTCACTCATTATTGGTAGACTTCACAGAGAGAAGCGGAAAGAAGACACTAATGTTGTGAATTAAAAATGAAGAGCCCGACCAGGGTATACTATGCAGTACGAACTCATATGAACATAATACTAAGTGACATGAGATTCCGCAGATTAGGATTTTATTTATTCTGCTTTGAAACTTGCTATATACCCTTGACTGAGTTCAGTTGACGTCTCTATGTAAACTGTTCAAAATGGACACCAAGGAGATGAACGAAGCTTGAGACACATCCTCGTGAATACCCACCCCCCACTTTGAAGACCCATCTTCCAACTTGGCTTCGATATACGTAACGGCTCTAGAGTTCGAGTCGGCACCAAGAGAGTGCTCGTGATAGTGCTTGACATCAATTGCAATCCCAAGCCCATTTTTGACCGCATTGGAGAACGCAGAGATCGGACCGTTACCCGCACCCGTTATCTTCTTTTGTACCCCGCCCACAGTAATTTCCACCTCAATTGTCCTCACACCACTATTGGCATTGGTGAGCGAGTAGTCAATCAAATTGTAATGGTATGCGTCTGAATTATCCTGGGAGTCGTACGCAATAAAGTATTGCGTCTTGAACAAGTCGCAGAGCTCCAGGTTGGTCAACTCCTGGCCCTTGGTCTCGGCTTGGCGCTGCACAGACTTGGAAAAGTCCACCTGTAAGCCCTTTGGAAGATCAAGCTCGAGATTTTTCAAGATTACCCATGCAGAGCCACCTTTACCAGATTGCGAGTTGATCCTGATGATAGCCTCGTAAGTTCTGCCGATGTCAGCAGGGTCAATAGGCAAATATGGCAATTTCCATTTGACAGTCTTGCCGTTGGCTTTGGCGCTGGCCTGTTGCTCGGTATACTGAGCAAAGCCCTTTTTGATTGCATCTTGATGTGAGCCAGAAAAAGCACATACCACGAGCGAGCCACCGTAGGGCGCCCTTTCGGGGATGGGGATCTTGTTGCACCGTTCCACAATATCGATAATTTCACCGATGTTTGAAAAATCGATCTTCGGGCTCACACCCTGAGAATACAAATTGAGACCTAAGGTCACCAAATCGACGTTTCCGGTTCTTTCGCCATTACCGAAAAGGCAGCCCTCGATTCGGTCTGCTCCTGCAAGCTGTCCCAACTCCGCTGCCGCAACCGCACATCCACGGTCGTTGTGGGGATGGAGGGAGATGCACACTTTCTCTCTTTCCGAGATTTGCGTAGAGAAGTACTCGATCTGGTCGGCGTATACATTTGGAGTCGTCATTTCCACCGTTGCCGGTAAGTTGAAAATTATAGGATTAGCCTCAGAGGGACCCCAAGCCTCCTTTACAGCTTCGCATACTTCAATAGCGAATGAAGGATCAGTGTCCGAAAATGTTTCTGGGGAAAACTCGAGGTCCCACACAGTTCCATGAGGGTTTGGAGCATCTTTCGTAAGACTTCTCACGAGCTTGGTGCACTTGACTGCCAACGCCTTGCACTCATCCTGGGACAAGCCAAATACGACGTTTCTGAAACAGTCCGAAGTGGCCAAGTATATGTGTACGATGGCTTTTTTCGCTCCTTGTAAAGACTCCACTGTTCTTTTTATGAGCTCCTCTCTACACGCGGACAACACCTGGATACTGACATCCTCAGGGGCGTTCTCCACCGCATACCTGGTGAAGTCAAAGTCCACCTGGGAGGCAGAAGGGAAGGCCACCTCAATTTCCTTGTATCCGATTTTTACGAGTTTATGAAAATACGCCTTTTTCTCCTCAAAAGACATGGGATCAGGAAGCGATTGGTTTCCGTCTCTCAAGTCTGTGGAGAGCCACCGAGGAGCTTTTTGCAAAGTGCGTCCTGGCCATTGCCTGTTAGGCAAGTTGATGGGGGGAAAAGCGTCGTATTTCTCCGAAGGATTAGCAAGCATCGGCATATTTGTTGCTTTTGAATGTGAAATATGTTTTTGAACAAATTCTTTAATTCTGAATCTTGCCAAACGGTCTCAGCAAATAGGATGACAGAGTGAGTCAGATTTTCCACATTTTGCTGCGTATACAGTCTTCCCCACGTTGCGTCATTGCAGGAACGATCGAACTCCTTTGCTTACCGGAGTCAGTGCGAATCATGGTGCAATTGGGCAGCGACCCTCTTCTCCGCAAGCTCGCTCAATAAATGACTAATTGCCGCACGGAACATCCTGAATGCTGGAAGGTTTAATCGGAGCACCACAACGTGACTCCGGGGAAGGAAGTTGTTCGTATTGCTTCGAAGTAATAAACATAACTATTATAAATTGAGAAAGAAGATTGTCTGCGTATTACAATGACGAATTTCTTGTAAACATTGCTGTGTTTCTCTTTGTTAAGGCCTACTTCGGGCTCAGCCTGCAAGTCGCAGTCGGGCATCATTTCCGTGACTTTATTCAACAAAGGGGTCTTGATAAAAGCTTGTGGATTTTGTTTTAATAACCACAAGGGTAGGCTGCTGTCTTTGAACAAGCTGTGTTATTTTAGTGCTTCAAATAACCTAACACAGTCCATCGAATCGATGAAGTGAGTTTTTAGTGTGGGTTACCTTGCATTTCTGCGCTTCTCGCACATTGCCTCCGATGAAATGTACTATGACTACTTACTTACCAGCTCGGGAAGAGAGATCTTCACGAGATAAGCGCCATGTCAGATGAGCATCAATTGGGGTCTTCAAAGAGTAATAAATATATTGGTGAGGCACTCTTTTACCTTCTCTAAAGGCCCTTTTTACACTTAGATCTATGGCAATAAAAGCGTAGCTCAAGCACGCATTATATGGCCAAATAGATGAAATATGAGCCCGAATTCAAACTGAGGAAACTCAAATCCAAAAGCTTGGCGAGGCGTCTTCTATATCCCAGACGACCGGTTCGTTTGCGCTGACTAAGTGGTGGCTTGCATTCCCAGCTTCTTTTTGACACTTCAGTGTATTATACGACCACATCTCGTTCAATATCCGACCAAAAAAGACCGAAACGCGAGATAGCCGCACATGCAAATGTAAGATCTGTTGGTATCACTGTGGTCAGCCTCGCAGACTCTCCCAAGTGTGATACTTTTCGACACGAACTAAGTTTCAATCAACTCTACTCCATTAGCACGAAGCAATCTCACCATATCAAGGACCCCAACGGCTAGCCTCTGTCTCTTTCATGGCTATCCTTTCAAGATTCGTCGCCCGCCTTCCCCGGTCAGAAGCCATGGATGGCTGCAATTAGTCTCTTGACATGAAATAAACCAGGAAAATTCTCGCAATTTTGTGAAAGCGGTAAACAATAGATTACGCGCAAATACCCGGAATCTGTCCTGTCTTGTTGCCCATTTAAAAGATTGGCAAGGGCAAAAAAACCTCAAGTCCCATGCAGAGACGCGGCTAAGAAAAAAAAAACGCGGTAATTAATTACGGGTATAGGTGCACCTGATTGACTCTGCATTTACGATTGCAATAGATCGTATCGCGCATTCCAATTTAGTGGCTCATTCGTGATTCCAGCCTAGTACTGTAGATCATTCGACAGATTTCTCCCGAATTAGCTCGTTTGTAGCCCGCGCGGCCACATAGGGCCTAAGTTATTCTCCGTGCATTGTTCTGGAAATGCTTTGATTGTGGAGAAGATGCTCGCAATTACCAATTACCCGCAAACCTCCACCTGAATATACACACGTGCTCTTTGACACCATCCCAAGAAAAGTTTCAAAAGCAAAATACAGTCTTTTGATAGCTCATTAATTTTTCTTGAAAAAGAAAACACTATTTGATTGATTACCACAAGAGCCACGTGGGTGGAAACGGAGCTTATGTACAGAGGAGATGTGCATGAAACACGCGGCACTTGCTGGGTGCCATATTTACAGCCTACAGGTGCGCGGGTCGGCATTTATGACCGAGAGAAACGCGCATGATTGGTTTAAGGGCTCGGAACACACATGGGGCAATTTCCCCCCATTATGTGATCCCAATTTGGTTACAGATAAATTCCGGGATCATGATGTGAACGGCGCCGTGATGAATTTGCGTATATAAACCTTTGAGGTTGCTCGCTTCTGAGGATCTCAATTTTTCATTGTTTCTTTTATCTTTATAAACACAATCCTGGTAATTCGTATAATATACCTCATACACATAAATGCTGGGCTCTATTTCCTCGGTCGGAAAAGTCACCCCTCCTGGCCACTTCCAATATGATGCAGACGCCCGGAAAGGTAGGCGGATGAAGAAAAGCATGTCTGAAATCTTCACCATTGTCTGTTCCGGGTTTGCACTCATTTCCGACGGATATCAAAACAATGTCATGACTATGTTGAATACCGTCTTCGCTCGATTATACCCTGAGGACTACACCAATGATATGAAAACCAGCGTGTCCAACGCTTCGTTAGTAGGTACCATTTTCGGACAGGTCGTTATAGGAGTTTTGGCCGATAGATTGAATAGGAAACAGTCCATTGTGATTGCGACGTGTTTTCTTGTATTTGGCACTGTTCTTTGTGCAGCTGCACATGGAAAATCCATCAATGGTATGTTCTGGATGTTGATCATCTTCAGAGGTGTCACCGGTTTTGGTATTGGAGCAGAGTACCCTTCATGTTCCGTGTCTGCCAACGAAGCTGCTAACGAAAGTTTCAAAAGAAGAGGCGGTATTTTTGTTTTGGTAACAAACTTGCCCTTATCTTTTGGTGGGCCGTTCGCTTTGATTATCTTTTTGATTGTGTGGCAAATTACTGGCCTTGCCAATGGCTTGTGGAGAACACTTTTTGCAATTGGTGCCTTCTGGCCTTTGTCTGTGTTTTACTTCAGATACAAGATGGCCACTTCGGAGTTGTTCAAGAAGTCTGCCATCAGAAAAAACGTCCCTTATTGGCTCGCATTGAAATATTACTGGAAAAGATTGTTGGGAACATGTCTTTGTTGGTTTTTGTACGACTTCGTCACTTTCCCCAACGGTGTATTTTCAGCTACAATCATTGCATCTGTTTTGCCAGGAAACGAAGGTAAGGACCTCGAAAAGGTAGCCGAGTGGCAATTGCTCTTGGGTATAATAGCCATTCCTGGCGTTCTTGTTGGGGCTGCGATTTGTGACAAGCTTGGCAGAAGAAACACATTGATGGTTGGGTTTGCAGGTTACATTGTCTTCGGGCTTATTATCGGCTTGGCCTTCGAAAAAATTTCCAAAATCACTGCTCTTTTCATTATCTTTTATGGTTTAATGACGTCCATGGGTAACTTGGGTCCAGGTGACATGATGGGTTTGACCTCGTCTGAATCGTTTGCCACGCCTATCAGAGGCACGTGTTACGGCTTGTCGGCTGCTATCGGTAAGGTGGGTGCTGTTGTTGGGACTAAAACTTTCACGCCTATTCAAACTAACTTGGGTAAGAAATGGACATTTATAATTGCTGCCATATGTGGTCTTTCAGGGGTCCTTGTTGCATGGTTGTTCATTCCCCAATTGAAAGATGACGACTTGTTGGAAGAAGATGTGAGATTTAAGAACTACTTGATCAGCAATGGCTGGAAGGGCACCTTTGGAGTGGAGGAGGGGCTCGTCGTCACCGCTTCCACCTCTGACGAAGAAGTGGTAGATGAGAGCTACGAGAACGTGATCAAGAAATAGAGGTACATCACGCTCACTACCGGCATTTGTTTTTCACAATTAATTTAAAAACGTTAAAGTGTAAATCTATCTAATTAGCATAAACCAGTCAAAGCCTGATGTTTTTCTGTGATGAAGAAGAAGGGGACGGCTCAAACCTTGATGGAATCCTCGTATGTAGGTGGAGGACCATAGTAAAGAGCATTGCCCTTTTCATCGAACCCAGTTTCGGCATCTGTGCACTCGACGCCGTTTTCGAGCGCCTTGTTTTTCTCAATCTCAGACAAACCCATCTGATCCTTCACCACCCAAATATGGGGCTCGGCGTCGTTTACAGCTGGGTCATCGTAGGCAGTTCTGACAAAGTCAGGGTTATACTGAATGTAGTTGAAGTAAGAATCAGGCATCGAGTCCCGCACCATGTCAAACGTGTTTGTTTTTGGCCGGAAGAAGCGTTTAATAGTACCACCAGCAGTGTGTACAGCACCGGACTTCTGTTGCACCATATGTTCAGAGCTGTTCTTGTTCGACTTGTCGTCCGTAATAGCAGTGCCAAGATCAGACTCGTCCTTCGCGGTCAGGTCAGCGTTACCGTGAATGTCAGGCAAAACTTGGTCCTTGATAGAGCCAGCCAAACCCAACTGATTTCCACCCTGCCAGTAGTTCTCACCTTCAGTCTTGATCTCCTTCAAACCCTGGTCATACATTGGATACTGGAAGGTTTGGTCGCCAGCAGCGTACTTTAGGGCTGAAATCGGCACGGTTTCAAACAAGGGAAGGAACTTGTACTTGAAGTAGACGTGGCAAGCGGCAGTGAAAGCCACAAACACACCCTCCAAGGCGACGCATGCCCAGTTTTTACCAAACACAAACAAGGCAATCAACAAGACCTCGGACAAGTACAACGCCACAAACATCTGGAACATCGCCAATGGGTAGTTTCTACCACGCGCATCGGTGGCATTAGGCTTCATGACGTGAATCAAGTTGTACAAAAATGCAACGAAGATCAAGAAAAAAGTGATGGTGGCGAACCCCAAGATAAGCGGAGCAATGATGGAGTAACAAATTGCAATCAAGGCCACAAGTTGGAAAGTTGGGTAGAGCACCGAGAAAAAGGGCTGGTTCAACGTGATGAAACGGTTCCACTTGGATCTTGGGGTCTTGTCCAAGACTCTGCCAAGAATTTTCGACAATATCAAAGCCACAATCTGTAAAATGGCACCGGAGGAGAACGTCAATCCATACAAGCAAAGATAAGCGATGTAGAAGTTAGAAGCTTTGGGCAAATTCTCAGCCAAAAGACTCAACGCAGAAGAAGGATCGGCGATCACGTCTTGGATCACACTAATGGCGGCCGAGGCAAGGGTCATGGCCAAAAATGAGTTGATAGCCTGGAAGGCATAGAACCAATTCTGACAGTAGCTTTCAACTTGCTGTACAGTAATGCATCCGCTCACCTTACCCATTTTCTTGATGAAAGGTGGCACCAACGACATCAAAATAGACAATGCAACGGTAGGCAACAACGA
>JAKTWD010000878.1:0-15352 GCA_030581935.1 Metschnikowia corniflorae
TCAAGGCGAGTCTCAAGGACCAACACTGTTTCGATGCACTTGCGATAATTTCAAGAAATATGGGGGATTATGAAACAGCCATACAAGAACTAACACAAGGCGTATTCTCGGCTGCTAGTAAGGGCGAATGGGCCGGAATCGATGACATGATCTCGATCGGTATATCGATCTGCGAGAAGGATCAGCGTTGTTGGCCACAGTTGGTCCAGACTCTAGTATCGCTCAAAGAACCTGCGGACTCCGTGTCCAAGGTCCCCGACCTGATCAACCAAAATATCTACGAATGTTTCCGAAAAGTTATCGATACGGGCGAAAGGAAGAACGACCCTATGTTTTTCACAGACATTCTTCAGGGTGTGATGGACCAGGCCACGCTCTCACAGGTCCGTGAGGTGATCCAGGAAACGTTCTCGTCTTTCTATTTTGACAGCGAAATCCACAAAATCACCCTTTCCAAGTTGAACACCCGGATCCGCAAGTACATGGATGAGACCAAAGCCGACAGATTGCGAGGATGGATCTTGAAGAAAAAAGACTGCGATAGCTGTGGCAAGCCTATGTGGGGCAAAGACGTTTTGGACCGCCACGTAGCTGCGTGGGAAAGCCGAGAAAAATCAAGAGTTTTTGGTTTCAAGTTTGACAAGGAACAGTATAGAGACTGTGACATCACCTTGTTCAAGTGCATGCACGGTTATCACAGTCAGTGTTTGGAGAGGCTAGGAAGCGTGGGCGAGTGTGTGATTTGCCTGAAATGATGGATTGGAAAGACTGAGAGATTGGAAAGATGCTGGTTTCTAAAGTTTAAGAGTTTGGAGTGGCTTTTGCTGAGCAAAAGTTGACGCTGAAAAGTGATACTCTTTGTATGAGCAGACATTGAACAGCTCCGCGAGTTTCTACCCAGAAGCTAGCTGGGTTTCTGAGGCAAAAAAGCTTAGAAAATGGAAATCATATTCAACGGTGGTGCAAAGTATGAGAATAAGATGGTATCATACCATTGTTGGTAATGATGAATCTCAAGCATGAGTTGAACCTCAGATGCGAGGCGTAATGGTGCTTGTGATAAAGAGAGGTTTTTGCAAAAAGGAAAATGAAGAAGAACACCACGAAATTTGTCTACTTGAAAACCTATGGAGTTTAAATTGCACTCAATTACACTCATGGCAAACTCTTACCACTATAATCTGTATCAGGTTATAAGAGCACCATTCGCAGCCATTCATGGGCACTAATACAGTTCCCCACCAGGAGAACTATTCCCGGACTACCCAGATAATCATTGTTTTCCTTCAAAAGAAGATTAAAGTGATATTCATGGCCAAACAGGCTTTCACAGTTTTGAATTTGTGGTGTATTACAGGCTCAGTGTTCTACAGCACCATTCAGGCTTTCACACGCAAATCCCATCAATCTTATTAAACTTCGAATAGTCAAGGAGTCAAAAAATAAAGAAAAACATGAACATCGAAAACACAAGCAGATTTTTACCCGAGGGAAATTTCAATCCATTTGCGAATCAGTGGCAACACCAAATCTTTCTACAGTGAAGTCTCCGATATATTTCACGCAGCAAGAGACGCCATCATCGAACACAAGTTCTGATCCGAATTATGCGAGACCCAACAATTTCATTTTCCGAGACGATTCTTCACCAGATATTACCGAAACGACAAAGATTCTATTTGGATTACTAAGAGGTGAGGCAAGATTACGCAGACAGCGAATCTCTATGACTAAAGTTGTCCTCAAATCTTTCGCGTGCAATGCATCACTCGTGTGATACCAAAAATATGGAGCACTCGTATGGGCAACACTCGGAACAATATATTTCCCCTCAATCAGATTATCAAAATTGGCACTTGAAGATGAGAAAAGCTTTCTAACACAGGATAAAATTGTCGTTCTGATCGATATTTAAGACAGCTGACACGGCTCTGAGATCAATTATCTTAGCTAGCCATCATGAGGTTTCTTGTGAGCGTCCTTTGAACTCCAGCTACTATAAAATGAGCTCACTCCAGTGCTTGAGTTCATGTGCTGATGTCGAAAAGTGTCAAGAAAGATTTCTGACATGCTTACTAATTTCCGACCAGGTACGCCAATTCGTCTTCGTTCAGAGCTACCAAACCATGATTCTTATACTAATCGGAGGAGGATTGCTGAGTTCAGAATTTTATGCTGCTTTTCGTTTGGACACAGATCATTTGCAATGTCATGTTCGCGATCTATCGAATTCTAGTTCTTCTCGGTATGAAATTTCGACGACCACAATCAAAATCCTCCAGTCTCTTTGGTACCTGAGACTAGGATACTTCATCACTGGAAATTAGTCTCACCAAAGTCCACACCAGGTATCTGAGTGAAGCCTTAATTCGAGCTTGTATCTCCCATGGTCTTTCTGGTAAAGACCCACCGACATTTGAAAAGACGCTTGTTCTTTTGCAATGGAGCCAAGGTGAATGGCTTTGGCCCAGTGTGACCGCTTGGTGACGTCATCGCATCAACATACCGGTCACGTATAAAGTCAACAAAACTTGACCTCTTAGTATATAGAGTTCTACAGGAACTCTCACCGACTGAGACACAGCCGCAGGAGCAGTATCATCTCTGCATCCTCTATACATTTGCAGATGAGGCATACAATCTGTTCTTCATTCTCCCACAAAGATGTCAACATCAGTCGTACACATGACAATCTCAGTGTGGCCAGTTAAACTATTTGCACTGGCAACTCGGCTAGTACGCCTCGACGTCCGAACACTAGCGTCACCTCTTCCCTGACAGATGAAAACTGGTTTATTTCCATCACGCCGTGCCTAATTCGAGCAATCTACCCGCTCCCTGCGCGCTTTACGCTTGCTAGGAGCATCTAGAGTTGTTGTCCCAAATGGAACAGACTCAGCATAAACACTGGGCGTCTTCCCTGATTTCAAAGTCTCCATCCTTGATTCAGCAAAACCAGCTTCATTTCTAGCACCCACACTCGAGGAACTCAGACCCAAAACTCCCAGATTACCTGTCAGACGTTGGCCCGTCGCAGCCATCAGTCCAGATACTCTGCTATCAAGGATGTGCCTCTCGAAATCAGTGAGTGTACCAAAAATCCTTTGTTCTGCCTCCTTGCTGTTTTCTTGGGCATGACTAGGGCCGTTGGATTCCAGGCAACAACTCCAGAGAATATCGATTTTCTCATACCCCAGAAAGGGCGGTATCACCCAAATAGTCTTGTGGTAACGAGTGATTGAGGCCCGCACTAACAGTGTTTTAGAAGATTAGTGCAGTCATCGAAGATGTCTTGCGACAGGAATGATCGGGGCATTGACCAAAAGAATATATCGATAAAAGCTTTTTTGTAATGTCCCTGTCGTAGCTCTTCGCATCACGTGATCTTCGATCAATTCCGGCCGTTTTGGGACCCGAGCTAAACACCGCGCCAAAAATAGACCGGCTGTAAATTAGAACCACTTCTTTTTTTGACATAAACTCCGCCAATGTATAAGACGAGACAAAAGTAAAAATAAGGAAAGAAGACAAAACTACCACATTTCCTGTTTGCACCACTAATCCACTCACACAGTCTCTATCTTGTTTCCTTCTCCGTGTTAACCGCACTGCACTTAACCGCCCGCCTTGGGATCGGGTTTATTCTGAATTCTCGCTACCGCCTTCACAGATCCAGGCTTCTTCCAAGTGTGTGCTTGCTCAACCTACACATTACTTTTATTACACACTAAGTATACGAGGCCATCATTTGGGAACTCTTTCCTTCTTCCGCTTTCGTTTCAGTGCATTTATCTCGGCGGCTAAGTCACGACTTTCGTTATACTCCCATAATTGCAGCCCCACCCCTGAGCCCCTGAACCCATCAAAGCCTTGCCCCAAAAGCCGCTTTTTTTACGCAAAGCATGAATTATCTGGACGACGATCTCTTTGAGGACGAGAAGCCGGTCTCCGAACAGCAGCCGCCGCCGCTGAGGCCCGTGCTGGTGTTGCCTCTGAATCGAGCACTAGCCGCCCACACCCGCAGCTTTTCCAACTTGAGCGACAAAACCTACAGCCACGTGACCAGCCCCGAGGATGACGCCTCCCGCTTCTACGAGAAGCTCGGCGGCAGTGTTTACGGCGGCCTGGCGGCTTCCGGGCTGACCCAGGCCAGTGTCGGCGGCTGGCGGCCCCTGGAGTTGTCGGGTCAGGCCCACAACCTGAACTCGCCGATGGCCACGCCCAGCGTGAGCTCGTACACTGGGCGGCAGCCCGCCGGGGTGCGGTTTGCAGACCTGCGGATGTCGGCGTTTGCCGAATACCCCGAAGCGGGGCTTTCCAGCGCGCCGGGAACGCCCGGGGCCGGACCCTACGGCTTGGAGTACCCGGCATCGGCATACAACCGCGGTAGCACGCTTTTCGACGCGCTGAACAGCGAGCTCTTCACGCCCGAGCAACGGAGCGCCGCCGGGTTTGCGCCCCTCCGCCAGCGCCGCTCGTTGGCCTTGCTTCAGACCAACGACTACTCCACAAACCTTCTCCAGGAGGCCGACGACAGCTTGGACCCGTTCGGAGATGACGACTCGTTGTTTTCGGACGCCGGGGAGGAGGGCGTGGGCCGGGGCGCCACCTTGCGCCGCAGCGGCCACGTGCACATCGGCGGTGCCGACGACGACGACTTCACGCCGCGCCTCAACTACACCAAAACCATCAAGCGTGCCCGGCTCGTGCATGGGCACTACGTCATCGACGCGCCGGTGCCACGGGCGCTCCTCAGCACGTACGCACTGCTGTTTGGCGCCAGCGACGAGACCGCCTTCGTGCGGTACCTGGCGGTCACGTGCGGGCCCCTGAACTTCGGGGCCTTCAACTACAATGTGCGTCAGAACATGTACACGCCGGCCCGCGAGACGGAGATCTTGGTGTGCATTACTATGTACAACGAAGACGAGGTGCTCTTGGGCCGCACGCTCCAGGGTGTGTTTGACAACTTGAAGAATCTTACTCAGCGGACGGATCCGGTGTGGGGCGAGGGTTCTTGGAAGAAGGTGACCGTTGCGATCATCGTCGACGGTCGCTTACAGCTCCACGAGCGCACCCAAAAGCTCCTCAGTGCTTTGGGTGTGTACCAAGAGGGATACGCCAAGTCCAAGGTCAACAACAAGCCGGTGAAAGCGCATCTTTATGAGTACACCACCACCGTGGGCGTCGAGCGTGTCTCCAGTGACCGTGTCTACCTCAACGTGAGCCTGACACCTGTACAGTTGATGTTCTGCCTCAAGGAAAAGAACGCGCGGAAGATCAACTCGCATCGGTGGTGTTTCCAGGCCTTTGCGCCCTTGTTGAACCCAAAGGTGATCATGCTTTTGGACTGTGGAACCAAACCGGGAAAGGATGCATTCTACCATTTGTGGAGCACATTTAAGGACCCGAACGTGGCTGGCGCGTGTGGGGAGATGCGGGTAGCGTTGGGCCATAACAAGGCGCTTCTACTGAACCCGCTTGTGGCCGCGCAGAACTTCGAGTACAAGATCTCCAACGTGTTGGATAAACCCATGGAGTCTGTATTCGGATTCATTTCCGTGCTTCCTGGTGCATTCTCGGCGTATAGATGGGATGCATTGCTAAACGTGGACGGCCATGGGCCGCTTGAGAAGTATTTCAAGGGAGAATTTTTGCACCAAACCGCTAAAATTGATGATGATGACGACGACGAGGCCGAGCTCAAAGAGCGCAACTTCCAGGAGTCTGGTATCTTTACCTCCAACATGTACCTCGCCGAGGATCGTATCTTATGTTTCGAGTTGGTTGCGAAGAAGGAAAGAAACTACGTGCTACGCTACGTCAGCGCCGCCACGGCTGAGACCGATGTGCCTGAAAAGGTCGATGATTTCGTCTTGCAGCGTCGTAGATGGCTTAATGGTTCGTTGTTCGCAGCAATGTATTCGGTGTTTCACTGGACGCAAATTTGGCGCTCGAACCACTCGCTTCTCCGCAAGCTCTGGCTTCAGCTCGAGTTCTACTACCACTTGGTGACAGTGTTAGTGTCGTGGTTCTCGCTTGCTTCGTTCTTCTTGGTGTTCAGGATCTTGACCAAAAATTTGGGCTCGCCTACTGTTGGCTTCACGCTAGGAAAGTACATTTCCGAGGTATTTCTTTGGATCTACGCTGGCTGCGTTGTCTGCACTTTTGTATTGGCATTTGGCAATACCCCAAGAGGCACGAAGAAGCTCTACATTACTATCACGGTTGTGTTCGCAATTTTGATGGCTTACTTGTTGTTCGGTGCCGTCTACTTGGCAATCAATACCGTCAAGCTTGTGATGAAGGAGACCAACAATAAGTTTAACGTCGGCATGCTCTTCACTAATCAGAAGCTCAGGGATCTTGTGGTGTCTGTGGTCAGTACCTACATCCTTTACGCGATTGGCGCTATCATACACGGAGAGCCCTCATTTATGGTGACGTCATTCATACAGTACCTCTTGCTTTCGCCTTCTTACGTGAACGTGTTGAACATTTACTCGTTCTGTAACATCCACGATGTATCCTGGGGTAACAGAGATACTCCACAGGCCAAAGACTTGGGTGCGGCGAAAATTACCGATGTTGATGGTGAGTTGGTGATGACAGTGGTACCGGGCTCTCCCGAAGAGTTGGAACAGAGCTACATGAACACACTAGAAGAGTTGAAAGTTGCACCTGTCATTATCAAAAACGTGAAGGCCAAGAAGGAGAAGGACGACTCGTACTACGCATTCATCCGTACCATCACTGTTTTGATCTGGATGTTGACGAATGCCATTTTGGTGGCCATCGTCTTGGCCGCGGGCGGAAACAAGAACGACATTTGGAATGACTCGCGGAACGCTACAGTCTTCCTCACGGTGATCTTGTGGGTTGTGTGTGCGTTGGCTGCGTTCAGATTGATTGGCAGTGTCCTTTACATTCTTCTGAAGATCGGCCGGCCTTTGCGCTGGTGGATCCAGAAGCGGAAGACGGTGGACTAGAGAAGAAATCGAGTAGATGGAATGGATTTCCAGACGGGAATGAAGATACAAAGGTCAAATCTACAGGGAGTTGGCGATGACAGGATATAACCAGGGCTCGGCGGCTCACAATCTGATGAACGACCTTGTTTGTATTAGATCTAGCTTGGCCAGTGGTGAAACCACACGTGGAGGTGCGGGGAAATTCACAAAACGCCAGTTCTTGGCGTTTGCCAAGGCATTACCCCAAGAAAGGATCTGCACACGGAGACGAGACAGCGACTTGCGGCAGGTACGACGTTAGCAAATGTACACGGCCGCACTCAAAACCGGAGCCAGATGAATTGAAGGGAATTTGAATGCTTGGCCAAGAGGCCAGATTCTTTTGAAACTGGCGTTTGTTCTTGGCAAAAGGAAAAGGCCAGATGGATCTGAAGCCTTATCATATGGGTGTTTATAATTGAAATAGAAATGATATCACATAATGGGCACCATCTACAAAACCGAGGCGACATTAAGAGAAATACAAGAAAAACAAAGTTTTCTGCGAAAGCCAATCGGACAGCAGTAATCCTGTCGCTTAGCCTTAACCTGGGAAATAAATCTCGCAAACCTGCAAGCTAGAAAAATGGGACGCAAAATTTTCTTGATCGCAAATTGTGATGAAACACCTCACAGCGACAATGGCGAATATGACACGCACGCTTTGCAGAAAAAGTTTATCTGAAAATCTCGCTATATTTTTTGTAGCTTCAAATCAGGCTCATCGCAGTCGTTCATTTTCAACGTTAGGAGGAATGTTGGATCCTGGCCAAAAAGCAATGTGACAATATGGGGCAAAACACAAAAATTTGTTTTGTGGCTCTGACCAATAGAATTAGATCACGTTGCATTGGGGCCAGAGGTCCGGGGAAGGCCAAAAGAATTTTCATTTTTCAGACATTGTCGCTCCACACGGAAGTAAGCTTACACCGAGTAGTGGAAAAATCTCGGCACTGAGCAAACGGCTGTATGGGCCGATTCCGAGGGTGGGTAAGAGAGCAGATCCGGGGGCTCGGTGATAAAGCGCGACATTTCTGAGAGATTTTCGAGCAAGCGCCCGACACACTTCGGATCCAACAGTTCCAGGCACCACTTTGCTGCTCAATTGGGGAAAAAATACTAGAAAAGAATAAGAGAGTTTGAGTTTGATGTACAATGGAGGCAGATCTCTTGGATACGCTCAATGGTTGGGAAATGAGGATGATGGTTTGGGTGACGCACGTCGAAAATTTGGGTGACGCACGTCCGGATCAACGAATCAGCGAGTGCTTCAAGTCCCCACGTCGGCCGCACGGCTTGCAGATCTTTCGGAGTGGTTCGCGCACGCTAAATACCAGGGCCGGCTCCGGACCCACATTTCCAGCAAGCATCTCGAGTGGGAGCTGGCATTTTGACTTTTGTAGAAAGAGCTACTCTAATTTACAAGCGCTGGCCCAGTGCCGGCCCAGCGCCCTTTCCACAAACGCATAAGTACACCGTATCAGTGCCTGGAGCCAGCGCTGTGACGTGCGCAAGCCTCGTAAGTGAATGTATGTGAACGATAAAAATTACCCCCCGCTGCCGGACTACGACATTTCGAGCGCCACAGCTGTGCGTCCCCAACAATGCCGGTGTAGAGGCAGCCAGATGCAGGATTAGTATTTTTTCCGGTTACGCACTGGCCAGAAGTGGACATGTTGTAGAGTGCGTCGACCATACTTAGTGATCAAGTAAACAAGACGACATTACCAGCACCTATCCACAGGACAACTCTGCATTTGGCACGACGATGATTGGCTTGTCAGCGGTAAGCGAATCACATTTGACAGGTATATATTCTACGCCTCGGTCCTGCAAGAGCGGCAGTGGCCTTGAAAACTTGGCCATTTTGTCACCATTTTGTCACAAGACTTGTTGTTTGATAGGGCCAATCTTTCTTATAGTTGACACATGCCCCACAGTAAGCTCTGAATGTAGTTGGTCGAGGTAGACTTGTAATGTGCACTCGTAAATGCGAATACCAGTTTCTCCATGATTTTCTCGAAACATTAGAACGATCATCATTCTAACAATTCATTCACAAGGGCCTGTGGCGCGAGAAACAAGATGCTACAAATTTCGATTACGTAACGACCGTATCCACGGAAAGTCCGGGCCGAATCAGTGCTCACTAATACAATGAGACTGTATCGGTGTTAACTCCGGAGACTCTGTGCGCACCTGAAGCATCGCTCACTGCCATCCAATAACCTGCAAAGAGGCTTTCCGATAAAGCGCGGCGAGCCGGCAGCATCGGGAAAACCGCTCGGTTTAATTAAACGTGGGGTCTACATGCCGTGGCCGGAAGTGAGCGGAAGTGGCATGATCGGTAGGTGGGAGTGGGCCAAACTTCGGAAGGAGGTGCATGAGCTACGTCAGGGCACGGCGCATGCAGATCGTAGGTGCACCACATGCCAGAGGGCAGGTCCGAAAAAGCAACGCGGAAACGTGGGAAATGTCGCAAGATAACAAGAAATCCCGCTTCATCCAGCGAGAAAAAGTGCGGCCCGCCAATGAAGTAGCATTTTGCTGGGCGTAGCGGAAATAGACCCACGCGACATTTTCTCTCCACACTTGGTAGGCAGAAATCTAGGATGTACGAAGGTAGAATTGCTCTGAAAAAGGAAAATCGAATGACTGGGAAAACGGAAGTTGAAGTACTGGAGAAACGGAAGCTGGACGTCGAGCAGATCTTTGTTTGCAGTTTACTTTTTCCGACGCTGCACGGGGACAGAATGTTCGCAAGATGGATGAAACTGTAGAGAAAAACCAGGTGGGCCAGAGCAGGTGGTGGCGCCCCAAGTTGCCCAAATCCAGGTTGAATCCAGGCCCGAATCCAGGGCAGATTGAAGTTAATTGATATTTTCACAGGGACAAAAGCACAAGTCAAGAGCTAATATGTCCATTCCTTTTTCTCATACTAGCGATAAGCGAACAGGCCCGGGTAAATCTGGGTCGGCGCCAGCGGAAGATGTTGCGGCGGGCTGCGCGGGTGCAGGAGCACGCAAGTCGAGCGACATTCGTAAGGTGGAGGGCGCGCTGCAGCCTGCATGTGGCACGCAGGATGTGCAGTGCGAACACACTCTAGGCAGTACCGCGCAGCAGACTCTTGCCGAATGCGTCCAGTCTTTGTTTATGCGAGTAATTCCCTCACCAAAAAAACGAGCCGGCGTCTGCCAGGCAGAAAATTAAAATTACCCGAGCCAGGCCGTATAAATCCCCCGGCCCCGCCGGCGCCTCGTACTGCAATTTCTTTCTCTTTTTTTTCCTCATCTCTTCACGGTTGTGTGCTTTTTCCTAGAAAAAACTCATATATTCCCTCGCTATGAGTGCAACTGACCCCACTGTAGAGAAAGTGCCCAAGGCGCAAGACGATGATGAGGACGAGGACATCGACCAGTTGATTATGGATTTGCAATCCAACCACAACATGGAAGACGAGTCCGAGGAGGAGGACGATGGCGCCTCCTTCAAAGCTGTTCCCGACGAGTTGTTGCAAACCGACCCTTCCAGAGGTTTGACCGACGAGGAGGTGACCAAGAGGAGAAAGAAGTACGGGTTCAACCAGATGGCCGAGGAGAACGAGAACTTGATTTTGAAGTTTGTCATGTTTTTCGTCGGCCCCATCCAGTTCGTCATGGAGGCCGCCGCCGTTTTGGCTGCTGGTTTGGAGGACTGGGTCGATTTCGGTGTCATTTGTGCGTTGCTTTTGCTTAACGCCTTTGTGGGTTTCATCCAGGAGTACCAGGCCGGTTCCATTGTCGAGGAGTTGAAGAAGACCTTGGCCAACACCGCCAACGTTATCAGAAACGGGTCTTTGATCGAGCTCGAGTCCAACCAGATTGTTCCAGGTGATATTTTGCAGTTGGAGGACGGTACCGTCATCCCTGCCGATGGTCGTATTGTTTCCGAGGACTGCCTCTTGCAAGTCGACCAATCTGCCATTACCGGTGAGTCGCTTGCTGTTGACAAGAGATCTGGCGACAACTGTTACTCGTCGTCCACTGTCAAGACCGGTGAAGCCTTCATGGTTGTCACTGCTACTGGTGACAACACTTTCACAGGCCGTGCCGCCGCTTTGGTCAACAAGGCCTCTGGCGGAACCGGTCACTTCACCGAAGTGTTGAACGGTATCGGAACGGTGTTGCTTGTTTTGGTCATTGTCACTTTGCTTGTTGTGTGGGTCGCGTGTTTCTACCGCTCCATCAAAATCGTTACTATCTTGAGACACACCTTGGCCATCACCATCATTGGTGTGCCCGTTGGTTTGCCTGCTGTCGTCACCACCACCATGGCCGTCGGTGCCGCTTACCTTGCCAAGAAACAAGCCATTGTCCAGAAGTTGTCTGCCATCGAGTCTCTTGCCGGTGTCGAGATCTTGTGTTCGGACAAAACCGGAACCTTGACCAAGAACAAGTTGTCCTTGCACGAGCCCTACACTGTTGAGGGTGTCGAGGCCGACGACTTGATGTTGACCGCCTGTCTTGCCGCCAGTAGAAAGAAGAAGGGATTGGACGCCATCGACAAGGCCTTCTTGAAATCGTTGATCAACTACCCCCGTGCTAAAGCCGCTTTGACCAAGTACAAGGTGTTGGAGTTCCAGCCCTTCGACCCCGTTTCCAAGAAGGTTACCGCCATCGTCGAGTCCCCCGAGGGCGAGAGAATTATCTGTGTTAAGGGTGCGCCATTGTTCGTCTTGAAGACTGTTGAGGATGACCACCCTATTCCCGAGGACGTGCACGAGAACTACCAGAACACTGTTGCCGAGTTTGCCTCCAGAGGTTTCAGATCTTTGGGTGTTGCCAGAAAGAGAGGCGAGGGCCACTGGGAGATCTTGGGTATCATGCCCTGCATGGACCCTCCAAGAGACGACACTGCCGCCACTGTTCACGAGGCCAGAAAGTTGGGTTTGAGAGTCAAGATGTTAACCGGAGACGCCGTCGGCATTGCCAAGGAGACGTGCAGACAGTTGGGTCTTGGTACCAACATCTACGACGCCGAGAAGTTGGGTCTTTCCGGCGGTGGAGACATGGCTGGATCTGAGATTGCCGACTTTGTTGAGAACGCCGATGGTTTCGCCGAGGTGTTCCCCCAGCACAAGTACAACGCCGTGGAGATCTTGCAAAACAGAGGCTTCTTGGTTGCCATGACCGGAGACGGTGTCAACGACGCCCCATCCTTGAAGAAGGCCGACACTGGTATTGCCGTTGAGGGTGCTACCGATGCCGCCAGATCCGCTGCTGATATTGTGTTCCTTGCCCCTGGTTTGTCTGCCATTATTGACGCGTTGAAGACCTCGAGACAGATTTTCCACAGAATGTACGCCTACGTGGTCTACCGTATCGCGTTGTCGTTGCACTTGGAGATCTTCCTTGGGTTGTGGATTGCCATCTTGGCCAGATCGTTGAACATCGACTTGGTTGTGTTTATTGCTATTTTCGCTGACGTTGCCACCTTGGCCATTGCCTACGATAACGCGCCTTACGACCCCGAGCCCGTCAAGTGGAACCTTCCTAGATTGTGGGGTATGTCCATCATCCTCGGTATCATCTTGGCTGTCGGTACCTGGATCACCTTGACCACCATGTTCATGTCCAAGGGTGGTATCATCCAGAACTTCGGTTCCATTGACGGTGTGTTGTTCTTGCAGATCTCGTTGACGGAGAACTGGTTGATTTTCATCACCAGAGCCAACGGTCCTTTCTGGTCCTCGATCCCATCGTGGCAATTGTCCGGTGCCGTCTTGATTGTCGACATCATTGCCACCTGTTTCACCTTGTTCGGATGGTGGTCCCAGAACTGGACCGACATTGTGTCGGTCGTCAGAACCTGGATCTTCTCCTTCGGTGTTTTCTGTGTCATGGGTGGTGCCTACTACCTCATGTCGACCTCGCAAGCCTTTGACGACTTCTGCAACGGCAAGAAGGGCAAGAAGGTGCACGACAGATCCGTCGAGGACTTCTTGGTGTCGATGGCCAGAGTCTCGACCCAGCACGAGAAGTCTTCGTAGGTGCGTGGTTACGGTGCTTACAGACACTCACTCATGGAGACGCTTGTTTCCACAAACTAATTTTTTTATCTGATTCCCCATATTTCCCGTCATATTTTTATTCGTATCAATTAATAGATAATGATCTAAAGAGAGTGTAGGACTGAAAAGTATCTTATCCGAAAATCTCGTTGGTGGTATTTGCATGAACCAGTGTTGAGTGCATCGTTAATTCATCGTAGATTTCGTCGAAGTTAACGATCTTCATTTTTCCAACTACGATAGCGACAGGCCCTTCGTTAGTAATAAAATCGCAAAAGTTTACCATACACTTGTTCCGGCAATCACAAGGTGTGCACAATGTGAATCAGGCTGGCTCTGATCGGGTGGTATCATGGAAATCAAAGAAACTAAGAACATGAACTCTTGCAAAAACCAAGTCACAATAATCAAGTGCAAACGAAAGCCTCCTCGGCGAACAGTCTCCACGTATCAATTAAGGTTGCGCAAATTTTCGTACTCATGGTTCAATGGTGCCAACATCGAATTCAATTTCATGGGCAATGTCATGCCTAACTGATTCCACCAGGGTTTCGTGCAGCTGCAATCGCTGTAAAGATGCTTGAGCATACCTGTCAGATCTACCCTTTCAAGGCATAATGTCATTTGAGGCCTGTATCTGCGGTCTTTGTGTCAAGAATCGGAACATTAGATCCTAAACTAACATGAAGCTCTCAAATCCTTGTGCTGTATCCTTTCGTATGTGTGTAGTTACCTCCGGAGTTTCCATCGTCGTTTGGGACAAGCCGGAGGGCAAACTTCCAAACCCTCCATGGTTCTCTCTCAATTATACCTGATAAAGGAGCAGACCCCGGGTGCCTCGGGCACCAAATGCTACGAGATTTGAAGCTATAGCTAGAACTGAACACAACATCAATTATTTGGACGATACTCGGTGCTTCTTGTACGTTTGGTCGTTGTCCAGGGCATTTTCTAGATGTAGCATGTCATGTCAATGAGGCGTGTTGGTTGGCAAAATGCTCAGGCTAAGCCTAGGAAAACTGAAAGTCATCTTCGTCTGAATGATGATTCGTATTTCCAGGTGGAGAAGAATCTTTAGCATCTTCACCAATTATGTCTGCTTTGCGAAAGTAGTTGATGAACGTGTCCACTTTCAAGCTTTGCCATGAGTTGTTACTCCAATGAATCGCTTTTAATAGTGCCATCGTTTTTGTGGGTATGACCAAGAGTTGTTTCTTCGTGAATAAACTCCAACCGTAACTCTTTGTAATGAGCTTTGAAAGTAGTCAGGAAACCTTGATCCGATGGCTGCAATTTCGAAGTCGAGTCAAGGGGCAAAAAATGCACCACCCTGTACCAGTGTTGTTTTAGATACAGTATTACTAATTATTACACTTTTTTTTGGTATTAATAATATAAAATAAAAATATTACAATATTACAAATAATTACAAATAATTACAAATAACTACAAATAACTACAGATATATGAAGTTCCTGCATAGTATAGTAAGACTATGCCTGCTTTTCGCCTCAATGCACCTGTTCAGCTCTCATCTACTCACGCAATTTTCGATCATAAACCATTCTCAATATTATTTTAGAAATCAATTATATTCTGGCTCGCATAGCAGCCGAATCACAGCACCCCCCAATGTGATGTTTCTTTAAAAAAAAAAGTGCTATTCGAAACTTAATTTCGGTAGATCTCTTCATGCTCCCTTGAATCGGAGAAGCTTCCCAGATTGTTATCTAATTATGGAACTTTCTTGAGCCTGGAAACATTATATTCCAGCTCGCTTAAAAGTAGACTATTCGTCGAGTTTTGAGTCTCTGTATCGCTAGATTCTGCATTGTTCAACTCTGCTTCATGTCTAGAATACCAAGTCTCTGCATCGCTGAAATCGGAGTCGCCAAAACCTGGTAAATTGCGTGTGGTATCCACAGACTCTGCTTCGTTCGTGTCCCCCAAGTTTTGCGTACAACTGGTGACAAGATCTTCCACCCCGCTCGATCCTATTGAAATCTGCAAATACCGTTTTGAGCACACGTTGTCTCGCTCGTTGTCATTGATAGTTGCTCATTTTGCCTCTCAGGGCAGGATCTTTTCCTCCCATCATCCAGGTCTGGTATGTTGACGATATCAGCAGACTTCGCTTCGCCCATTCAACACGTAGGTTGCTCGGAGGTGGAGTTCAGAGGTTCTAAATGAGCACGACCCTGATTATCGGCAGCTTCCGACTGTGGTAGGGGGTCAAAGTAGACACTTGCCTCTTCTGTAATAAGAGCCAACATCTTGATTGTCTGCGGTTGAA
>JAKTWD010000879.1:0-15259 GCA_030581935.1 Metschnikowia corniflorae
CTACTTGGACCACGACCAACTCTAATGGGTCTGTTGAGACTGATTCCAGTGTTGTTGTGAGTAAGACTAACTCTGCTGGTCTGGCTTACACCACGACGTCTGTGTTCCCATCTGCGTCTGTGCCTGAGCTGTCGTTCGTCACTACTTGGACTTCGACCAACTCTGATGGATCTGTTGAGACTGATTCTGGTGTTGTTGTGGTTACGACCGACTCTATTGGTCTGATCTTCACCACGACTTCTGTGTTCCCATCTGCGTCTGTGCCTGAGCGTTCTTTTGTCACTTCTTGGACCACGACCAACTCTAATGGGTCTGTTGAGACTGATTCCGGTGTTGTTGTGGTTACGACCGACTCTATTGGTCTGATCTTCACCACGACTTCTGTGTTCCCATCTGGATCTGTGCGTGAGCTTTCTTTTGTCACTACTTGGACCACGACCAACTCTAATGGGTCTGTTGAGACTGATTCTGGTGTCGTTGTGATAACGACCGACTCTACTGGTCTGATCTTCACCACGACGTCTGTGTTCCCATCTGGATCTGCGCCTGGGCTGTCGTTCGTCACTACTTGGACCACGACTCACTCTAATGGGTCTGTTGAGACTGATTCTGGTGTCGTTGTAATAACGACCGACTCTACTGGTCTGATCTTCACCACGACGTCTGTGTTCCCATCTGGATCTGCGCCTGGGCTGTCGTTTGTCACTACTTGGACTTCGACCAACTCTGATGGATCTGTTGAGACTGATTCCGGTGTTGTTGTGGTTACGACCGACTCTACTGGTCTGATCTTCACCACGACTTCTGTGTTCCCATCTGGATCTGTGCGTGAGCTTTCTTTTGTCACTACTTGGACCACGACCAACTCTAATGGGTCTGTTGAGACTGATTCCAGTGTTGTTGTGAGTAAGACTAACTCTTCTGGTCTGGCTTACACCACGACGTCTGTGTTCCCATCTGGATCTGCGCCTGGGCTGTCGTTTGTCACTACTTGGACCACGACCAACTCTAATGGGTCTGTTGAGACTGATTCTGGTGTTGTTGTGATTAAGACCGACTCTGCTGGTCTGACTTACGCCACGACTTCTGTGATCACATCGGCGTCAGTGCTTGAGCTGTCATTTGTCACTACTTGGACCACGACCAACTCTGATGGATCTGCTGAGACTGATTCTGGTGTTGTTGTGGTTACGACCGACTCTACTGGTCTGATCTTCACCACGACTTCTGTGTTCCCATCTGCAATTCGATCGTTGATCCACACTACCACGTACACGATTACCAACTCTGATGGGTCTGTTGTTGTTGTTGTGCCGCTGACCTCATCCGTATCCTCAAGCATGTCCTCCTGGCCTATATTCTACACCAGTTTGTTGGTGGAGACTAGTGCTGAGACCCCACCAACTTCGCAGGGGCTTGTTTCGCTGACTGGTGGTCGCATTGCGACTTCGGATGACGTGAGCTTCTCCACTGAGATTCATACCACAGTGTTGACCACGTGTGAAGGTGCAGGTACCGGCGGATGCGGAACAGTGATTGTGACTTATACCACCACATATTGTCCAACCAGTGGCGGTGAAAAGCCCAGCCACACCATAGAGACTGAGGCCTCGGAGACCCATGCCACAGAGACTGTAATGAGAGGAACTGAGAGTGTGAGATATGGCACTAAATCTGAGACCCATGGTGCCGTGACCTCGGCCGAGACCCACAGCCCTGAGACTCAAACCATTGAAACATACACTACATTTGCCACCGTCAGTCATGGTTCAGATTCTTCAATCATCACCACTTTGACTCTCACTCCGACAGCTGGCACCAATGATGATGCCAAATCATCTCAAGGAGAAATTGGTGACTCCAGCGTAGAGATCCCACCAGCTTTATCGAGCTCGGTGACTAGTTTCGCAAGCAATGGCGCATTAGTTACCAGCTCCATTGAGTCCATTTTGACTTCTGCGGTTTCCACTTTTGAGGGCGGTTCCTCGTTGCCATCTTATATCTCAGCGTTGTTGCTAGCACCTTTCTGGGTATTGCTTGTCTGAATTAAATATGAATTGAGGTGTTTTTCACTTCCTTTCTCAGCTATAAAGCGGAAAATTCCCTCACATTCCCAAAGTATTTTCGAGATCCTACCCACCTTCTCACATTTTAAAGACGGGCTAGTGATCATCCTGATTCATAGATTTTTTCTCGTCTCGCTGCGAGATTTTTTATATGTTGTATGAATACACTTATTTTCGAGTCTGGTGCATGCCGCCTAGAGACTTGTTCAAGTACCAGCCGCCACTAGCGCCCCCTCTAATCTACTCGTGCTGAATAAATCTGCTAGAAACTTGAAGGAAGAGGTTTACTCGCCCATAGTGATGAAAAAAATATTCACTCTTATCTTTAATCTGACCCTTCAGATCACTGGTCCTTGGCAGTCAGAAAACTGGGCTTACGTTACTAATTGATTACGATGTAAGTTTCGGGGAGTAGTTGAGTAAATTGTTAGGTTCTGGCGTGGCGTAGTACTAACTATGCATTGGTTAGAGTATACTATTAGGTATATTTGGTGAGTATGTGATGACTGGCCTCTATTCCGAATACGGGAAGGAGGCCTCGTATTTATATTATTCAAGGTTAGGAGCACTTCCCAGTGCTACCTATAGAGAGCAAGTGTGAGGGCGCTTTCCAAAGGGGATAAGAGAACGCCTGAAGGGCGTCAAACGCCTCAAGGCGTCAAACGCCCAAACGGCGATCTGAACACGCCTCAAAGGCGTCGCACGCCTCAAGGGCGCGCGATGCTCGGAGATACCCGCATAACTTCAGTGGTCTAGACCACTTGTAAGAAACTACCTAATTCTGGGAGCGTACTAGGACGGTCCCAGGTCCCTGACATAAATTTTGTAAGTAGTTACACCACCCCCGGGATCGCCATATCTTGGGCAGTGTTGCGCGTTTCCGTGATTACCGTAAATCGTAATTCTACCGTAAGACTTTCTTTGCGATTATTTTTTTACAGTCTTTTTACGGGTTTTTACGGTCTTTTCACGGTTTCTCTTTCGAAGGGTACGCATAACCAGTGCCTTTTCTGCCCCGCGCTTGTTCATTGGAGAAATAAAGGATAACAACTTGCCTCGTTCCTCCCGCCTTCTACAAATCGCATTTCCACCACTCTGCGTGCTTTGTCACGATGACAGAGGTTTCTTTGAGAGGGTCCACCCCAGAGACTTATTTCAATTCGCTCCGGGCACGAAACGGCTCATCTCTCCACGCATCACTCAAGTTGACAGAAAGGAATACGTTGCGCTAAGATCAGTAGTAAAGCTTGATGGGACACAATGTCGAAGTAAATGGGCAAATGTCTATTATCGCTACGATTTCAGATTACCAAGTGGAGAGTTTGCCCACAAATAAGAGTTACTCGCTATTCGTTTATGATACTCCAGTGTTCCACACCGCACTCGGCCACCTCAAAGCCCAATTCTGGCCTCAACCTCAATTCTCTAACGGAAAATATGGAGAAAATATATATTGAAAATGATAACTGGTAATGAGAGGACATTTTCTGAATGTATGTCCAGAAATGCCACACTTCCAACACAGATAGGGTCGACGCTTTCGCCTTGAAGATCCGCTGCTTGGATCCGCGCCAGATTCATTGTTTGGGCTTTCCTGCTGTATGTCTGTCAGTGAAAACATGTGTTTGACCTCCTCGGCAGAAAGCTAACTTTCCAAAATGAAGTGTCCTTTGAGCTGTGACTTTTTATCTCGCGAGTCACTTCATTTACGTCAAACCAACAAAAGAGCCAAAGTTCACTTTCAATGGGCTTCTGGCACCCTCAGGCACTTGAGGAAGCATTTTTTCAGTCGATGTAATTTGTCGCGTTCATTTTTCGATTCTAGTTGGAGTCCTGGAACTATCTTGAAAGCTTTCTTGTCCATCTTCTTGCATCACCTCTGTTTGCTTTTCTTGTTCATGAGGTGACGCACAAACGTGTTGGGGAAACTTCGAGATCAAATGACCTGGGCCATGGGGAATGAACTAGCGATGACTAATGCACCTCTAATATCTTTTTGTCTGAAGGCTTGTTTTCTAGCCTTAGTATGCCCTTTGAGAAACGCAGACTTATCGATACTGTGCACTAGTGTTGTTAGTTACGATCAAAATGAATAAATTTTGAGATTAATCATCGATGAATTAACATTGAGAATATTGTATTATATTTCAGCGACTATCATAATTGAATCGACAATTATGTAGTTTTAAATAAGATTAATACGCCAGGTTCTCATAGCACCACACTACGCCATTCAGAGAACACGGGCTCCCGATACAACAAAAGCTATTCTGACACCGTTTGGGCTAAGGACGCCATATATGTATCATCTATTAGTTTAAGGTCTATAACAGTCATCTTTCCTCGCCCTTACATATTTTAAGCCAAGCTCAAAATGTTATTCGTCCCCATGTAAAATTCAGAATTGACAAAAATAGAAGAGCTGGATAACCAACAATATATTGGGTACTTGCTTACTGCTGAATTTAGGCAAGCATTGCCCCAGGAACACACACCCTTAGTCAGTTTTAGCATCTCAGTCTTGCACGTGGGTGTCGTCGTCAAATTACGACATCTCGCTATCGTCAAGATTGTAACTCTCTTCACTCGTCCCAGGGGTATCGTCGCCTTCCTTCAACCTCTTTGTCTTCTTTATCGTCATCAAAACTAGATTGATCATTCTCGTCACCGCAAAAAGCATTTCTCGTGTCGACAATCAAGCCATCAAACTCCCCAGCTATTTTTGATCCTGGTGCACCACGGCATACGTGCGGAACTTGCTCATTTGCTAAATTTTCAGCATTCTTGCAAAGAATTTTTAGGTATAATTCATTTTCCGGTTCTGGAAGAACACACCATGACTTGAAAATGGCCAACATTCCAGTTGACACGGGCAATGTATTGTATCGCTCGTCTGTCAACATGCACTTCATCTGAGAAAATAGCTACTCCACTGGCGCAGACATTGTGGCTGGAGTACACAAGATGTGTCTTGCAATCGCTCAAATGACTGATAACACCTCCCTCTCTATTTGGAAGTACCGCCCAATATCGCATTCTTCGGGTTGCCTTTTTTCACCAAATACAGCTGTATCTCACTTTGATCATGTCATGTGCCCATCGTGACAAGAATGCTATCCCCTAGGCTTGAGACAGACGCTAATTTTTCCTATTGTGTCTCTTACTAAAAAATTTTTGGCGCCTCTATCTTCGATTACGCCAGAATTACGATTCATGAATTTCGAGGCCGGCGTGAATACCATTATAATTACGATTTTGGGAGCCATCGCATCGCAATCGTAAATCGTAAATCGTAATTTCTACGTAATTTTTTGTTCATAATGTTACCGCAACAAAGAACCGTAATTCAAATTTAAAATATGGAAGTACGCTACCAAAAATTGTCATAATATGAAAACTATGGTACCATAATCTTCACTAGTATGAGACAGTGATAAGCTAAATTACTCTTTTTTGTGGTCAATCTCTCCACTTAACACTATAAAATTGTGTTGATAATATAGATTTTTGTATTTACTTACTTCGATACTGTATTCGTAAAGATCTTAGCGGAACGCATCTTGTTTTTTGTCAAGTTGAGTGAAGTGTGAAGTAATGGGCTGATTCGTGCCCAAATAGAGCTGCTCGAAAACAGCGAATCTATTCGATCGTCAAGAATGCATGTACTCAATTGATCTCGACAACTTCACCAGCGTCGACTTCCATCTCGTCACCATCGTTGTCCTTGGTGTCTCTCGCGACCCGGACACGCAGAGGGGTGAAAGTGGGCTATGTAAAATACGGCGTGAATGAGGCGAGCTGTTCTCCTTTTTTTATTTGACCAACGAGCGAGGAGCATTCGAGTATCACAAGTTTCACGGCCGTGAACACGTGCATGTCAGAAGCTTCTGCTTAGGGCTATAAACCAATATCTGAACAAGATACGTGCAAGTCAGGTGCTTTTGCTTAGGGCTTTAACCCAATATCCAAGCAAGATGTGCAGCACTGGTTAATGAGCGCCTTACTAAAGAAAGATCTTCAAAACCGTGAAACGTAAAAAAATCGTAAAGCCATGGTAAAAAATTTTAAGAATTAGTAACACACGTAAAAGTATAGCGTATTACGATAAGTTACGATTTAAGAAAATGAAGTGGTCGTAATCGTAAATCGTAATCAATCGTAAATCGTAATCGTAATTTTGTGGTGCGAAGGCGCAGACCTAGACAGGTAGGTTGAAATCCGAAAATGAAATCCCCGGGTAGGCATTCACACCTGAAATGTGGTTACGACATATTATTATCTTTTTTTATAGCGAAATAGTTTTTTTATCGGCGGAAATAATCCAAAGATCTTTTTCCGTCATATGATGTTTTGTTTTGAAATAAAATCCAATGTCGGACCACACCTTCCCGAGGAAGCTGGATTAACGGAAGGGTCCTTATCAGCAAGGGTACATGTTCAGCAGAGCTAGTACTGAGTTCTTCAGTAGAAATCTCATCAGGCAAAATCGCGAGTTGCAGTCATGAAATGTTTAGAGTTTTCGATGAAAGGATTTATTAAGAGTGAAGTTCATCAAATATTAGGAACGGGATTAATACTTATTTCTAGTGAACTAGAAGTATAACTTTGACAACGAAGCAACCAATTAATATTGCGCAACTGTGGGTGTGTAGTATTCACGCATGGTTCTGATAGTTTGTTTCATAAAATTACCATATTAGATACTGTTGGATTCTATGACATCTACTGTGTTCAGTGCGTTGCCGTAGGTGATATTCCTTCCTATTATTTACCGTTTTCATGAGGAAGCCAAGGCAGTAGAGGAGGTCGCTGTAATCATTTGTTGATGAATTTGTACATTTTCTCGAGAGAGTGTTCATTGCAATCGAGAGGCCCGGCCTGGTGTTGTTTGTACCCCATTGAAGGCTCCCAATTGCACTTTCATATCTCCTTCTCAATTTCATGGACAACGGTATGGATGTGTTGACTGGGGTATTTACAAATGTGTCTTCTTTTGGCATGTTTCTCGAACTATACCCTCGATATGCCAGTCTCATTAGTGTGCACCGTGGTATAATATTCTCGTTATCGAAGCCTTTCGGCAACGTTAGGAAATATTCGACTTGAATCATTCTGTACCCCGAATCAGTTCGGAAGGATTCGATTCCGAGGTGTTCAGAAGTTTCTTCGAGGTATTATAGATCGAATACTGTTTTAAGCTCCTCCTTGAATACGGCAAGAGCCTCATCATTGTCAGCTGTTAAAAAAAGATCATCGACATGAAGTGCGACAATGCGGTGGCCTTTGTGTGTGGTTCTTGTGAATGTTACCTCATCAAGTTTTCATTGTGCGAGTCCAAGTAATTCGACCTTCATTGCGAGAAGCGTGTACCGTTCGAATCCGGCTTGTTTCATGCCGTACACGGTTTGCTTGAGTAGCCAGCAATGCCCCTCAATGTCGTTCCAGCCTCGTGGTGGTTTTACGTAAATTTGATATCCCTCGGGTAATGGTGATGTCAAGTAAGCCAGTGTGATGTTGAGATGATGAATAGGGAAGCCGAATTTGGTAAATACCGGAACAAGACTACGGACTGCGGTAAAATCGATAATAGGGGCCCGAACATTGAGTTTCTGGAAATGTGCACCTTCTTTCTGTCTGAATCCTTGTACGACGCATCTGGCTTCATAAGTTGCGCCTTTCAAGTCATCTTCTTTATACGTGTAGACAAACTTTGAAACTTCTCCATTTTTTTGGGTATCGGACAGATGTCATACACCCCCATCTCAATCAACTTATCGATTTCCTTCTTTTCATCTCGTTTCTAGTTTTCGGTGTCGTCGGGTCCGAGCGATATTTTGTTGCTGTATTTCTCTGATTATTTGGTCACGATTTCTTAATCGCGCTCCCTCCAAATAGGTGTTCTACAGATTCGCCCGGCCTTAGCTGTGTGCATTCCCTTGTGTGCCCCACTTACTCAGAGTCTTTACGAGCTTTGCCCGTGCTAGGCCCTGGTGTACTGCGACGAGTTTTTCTGCCCCGACGGGGTTTCCAGGAAGACGCTCTCACTTCGTGGGGATTTCCATCAGGTCTAACACCACTACCAGGTACGCCACGGCGATGATATTGTCCTCCCCAAGAAGAGGTTTGCCGTCCGTTGCACACACATGCCCACGATAGCCACTCGACCTGTATACCAATTATGTTGTAGGCGTGTCAGCGCATGTGTCTAATGTCCACACCTAACTGTGGAAAGTCAGTGGTGTAGCGACCTAATCTCGACTAGGTTGCTATAATCTCTGAGTAGTTTTGTGAAGTTCCTCTCTGTTTGAGCCTAGCTCAAAGTCCTAGTCTCCTGACGTAGGGAAATGGGTCTGACCCTGAGCGAGGCACGAGCTGGAATTCGGGCGAGGAACCGGGCACAGACCGGGGTCAGAGGCGAATCCACTATTGCCCGTGTCTGACCATTGTCCGTGTCTGCTCTTTTTCCGTGTGAAATAGGTCCTCCCATCCGTGTGGGATAGAACCCCACTATTCCATGGGGAGGTGGATCTTCCCTTTAGCCGGGTCTGTTTCACTCGTCTGTTGAACTATAAAAGGGCCTGACCCGTAGTATGAGTTGCATAGGCAGGCAAGCACTTATATACACAAGTGGACGTAGGTTTAGTACAACTACTAACCGAACCACTACAAAGCCTGTTCCAAGTTAACGCTACCAAACTATGCTGACAGAACCTCTTTCTGGTCCTGCTGTCTCTGATGAGCAAGCTCGTATGAGTCTTGCTCGAGACATAGGTAAGTTTGAATTTAGGGGTACATATTATCCACTCTTCCAAGAGGACACTGAGTTTGAATTTGAGTTTTCTGCATCAGCCGTGGTCGCATCGCAACAAGTACATGAACGGCGCCATAACATCTCGCATCACTTAACCCGCGCTCACCAACTCATACAAGCAGCGGCATGACAAAAAATGAACCTTATTTCGAAATTCTGGTTGAATTTTTCTGAAATTGGCTAGATGACTATATTTGATTGTTTTTGAACTGTCTGTGGTATTATCTATCATTTTCGTTTAAGTCCTGATTTTTCTGGACTTTTTTTCAATCTAATTTTCGGCCTGCTAGTACAAAAAACAAGTGAGCCAGAAAAAACTTCCTCGGCATGTCATTATTCACGATTTTCAAGGCTCTCTTCTGGCGCGTAAGCAACGAGCTAGTCGAAAGCTTACTATCGTAAAACATTTTGAAGGTGCAGAATAATCGTACAAATCATAATACTGAAGACAACTCTGTCAAATTTTTGCTCACTTTCCTTATCATTGGTCCGCGCTGCGCCTACAAAAATTGGCTCAAATTTCTGTATTCACTCAGTGAAGCGCGTAATAGCCGATATGATGAGTATGCGGAAGAAGAGGGAAATCAAAACAATCGATCTATCTACACGTATTCATTGAGACAATCTATGGTAACATTTATAACTCAGGGCTCACAACAACATTGTTGGAGGTAAGATCTTGTCCGGTCTCGTCGTATGCTTGACTCGCTTGCTCCCCGATCTTCAATGGCAACCTCAGCATCTCGTCGGCAGAATCTATCTCGTCAGGCGCCCTTCCACTTGACTTTGATACTGTCGAAATCCTGATAGCGGTAGCAGACAATCAGCTCTTTTTTTTTAAAACATAGTCGGGATCCTGAGAAATGAGTGACATCGCAGGCGCTGACATTGCTGACATGGCCAAATAGTCCCTCATTATGTTTTCTTTTTTGAAAAATCAATTGTATTATAGGGGGCTCCCACCTGAGGCTACAAAATCTATACTCCTATAGAAGAACCTATAATACATCTTGGAAAAGGCACTGTGTAGTGAAAGAGCCCGACTTTCCAAGGCTTAATCTCTCTTCCTTACCCTCTCCGCTTCTGCAAGTCGTGTCAGTCCATGCTAACCCGAGTATGCTCCAACATGAGGTGGGGTATATTGCCTTCCGTTCTTTCAGATAATCAAGAGTATTTTTCATTGTTTGAGGCAGGCCTCGATCTCATGTTCCATACTTCTTCATCGCTTCCAAGAAAATATTCTTCCTCTCTGTCGTCCAAGTCACAGATCTCAATAGCTCCCCGTAATTTCTTCCTGGGTTAAATTCTAACAGCTGATTCTCGCTCTCTCTTCTCATCAATTTTAAATAGCATCAGGTGTCCAAACCTGATACTGAAACCGAACTAATGCTGACTCGAAGGGAAATAATGAGGACCTGATGCTGAACTTGATGCTGACTCGAACGGAAATTATCAGAATGTGCCCAGTGTACTTGAGGGCGCTGCTCAAGATCCGTCCCTTAATGAACCCCGCTCCGAAACCGCCAACTGAGTCAGATGTGAACAATTTGCCTGCGAACCCAATGCTAAAGCACCGAAACACGTTTGTGCTCAACACCATCGAAGCAATCAAGGGATTGAAAGATGCAGGTCCTTTTCTTCATGCGGTGATCTGCAAGACGTGGAGGACAACGTTCTCAAATCATTTTTCTATCTCTCTGACGCGATCGCTAAAAATTCATTCTCTTGGAAAACTCAAGCTTGTATCGAAAACGGTCGCAAGGTAAAGGCCCTTCATCTTATCTACGCTCCCATCAAATTCTAAATAGTATTTGAGAAGCTTCTCTGACGCCTTCGATAGTCTTAAAGCCAAATATGGATTGTTGCTTACCAGGTTCGCGGATTGATGACTCCCAAGATCCTTCGAGAACATCAAATGCGATGAAGTGGTACAATTATTGGTACAGTATTATTTCGCTTGGAGCTTGATTGTTGGGCCTCGAAATGCCTCAAGTACATTGCGCAAAGTCGTCAAGTATTTCCATTCCCGCTCGAAATTGCCACAGGAGTCGCTCCCACTTCGAGCGCTTGCTGAACGGAAAAATTTTAAATTTATTTTCAAAATTAAAACCGTCAGACATCTTGAACGTGGAAAACCAACAAGTTTCGTCGCCCCTTATCAGTGGGAATACTGTGAGATATTTGTGCCCATGCGCCCCCACCTGTCATCAACACAACTAGGTGCATATACTCATGTAATTTAAAATGGCTTAATGGTTTTCCATTGCGAGATTTTCATTAAGATGATAGACTGGCTTCAGGATTCGTGAAGATTATCAGATTGGAGCATGCTTTAAATCGCGTATTTTCAAAACATCGGCAACCAAATTGCACGCCTTGTTGAAGATGTGTAAGCGCATGTGTCTTGTGTGCACACCTGCCTGTGGAGAATCGGTGGTGTAGCGACCCAATCTCGGCTGACTTGCTAGATGCGCTGGGTGTTTGTGTGAAGTCCTTTTCTATATAAGTCCAGATTAATTCCCTGACCTTCTGACTTCGGGAAAGGGTTCAAGCCTGGGCTAGGCACGACCTCGAGCTGGAGCTCGAGCGAGGAGCGAGCCGCGCATCGGACCGGAGGCGGACCCGCCATGCCGGATCGGATTAACTATTATCCGAGCAGAGAAGACCTATCCCTTATCCGTGTCCGGGAATGAGTCTGTAGAACTATAAAAAAATCTAGGCCTTGCCGTAGTATGTGTGGAGAGGCAAGCTGTTGAAATACGCAAGTGGACGTAGGTTTAGTACAACTACCAACCGTATCACTACGAGGCCCGTTCACGTATCATAACCTTCAAGAGGACACTGATATTCCTGCAGCAGCCGTGGTCGCAATGTAACACGCCTTGACCCTGTATATCGCATTTGTATGCCGTTCACTGCCTTTCCGATAGAACAATTTATCATATGTTGAGTCCCATGGAATAGGCTCAACTCATTAGTAAAGATACAAAACGCAAATCTTGCGCGTTGCGCAAAACGATCTGTTGACGTCGGTGAGAGGCCCGCGGAAAAGTCACGTAATGCGCAAAGAACTTACGTTACGTATATCACTACACACGCGCGACAAAACCGCTTGGTGCGCTTGGAGAGAATATTAAGTTGGAATGATTTGCCAAAGGGCAATTACAAAAAATTAAGTAAATTAACCGAGCTTCTTTGGACATGCTTGACCATTATGTACAGGGACTTTACAATTATGACAGTCGTTTTTGGCGTCAGACAATTCAAGATGGCTCGCAGCAGGGTCATTTCGCTCATATAGGTTCTGACCTGCTGAACTCAGTGAAAAACACTCTTGCATTTTTTCAATTACGAGTCGCTTTCTTCGATATATTTTCTCTTAGGCCTTTCTCTTTTTTTCAGTTGAAAATTTAAGGCAGCGCTTTTATGTCACCATTTTCGCGCAAGGATGACCCCAGACTGGGTAGAGCTTGCGCTTTTATACTCAATTGTAGTGACACGATCTCGATTTGCGGGCTGTGTAGCTGTAAAGTCATACCGTACTTCACTTGCAGGTATTACGTGTGTAGAAGCTAGTGCTCCCATGGTGGACTCGGTTTCATCAAACTTGTAGACGTCGTCCTGAACGACCTCAACTCGCTAATAACTTCACGCAACTGAACCAGCTTATGAAGTCTTCTGGGGTTTCGCCTTTCGCACGAACGCAGGCAAGTGGCTCTGCAACCCTACTCTGGAGCTCATAGTTTCATTTCAAGTATCTTGTAAACCAATTAACTCTCCCTTTCCGAAGAGGCAGCGTGCCGCGGCCCACGAGAAGAGTATTGGCCATCTCTCACACGCGGAATTACATGAGAGAGTATCCGTTCATACACTGACAGATTATCCGTTCCTCGAGTGATATGTCATCAATTTCTCTTAAATTGTGTTTTGCGCTGAACCCCACTTGGTGAAGTACCTTCGTAGAGAATTCTCGGGGAGATATTGAATTGACGTGCCAAGTCAGTTAATTATCATACACCGCCACTTCTTTTCTCGACGATGGCCGAAGCAATTTTTGTCTTCTTGAGAAATGATATCTTTGGACACCATGGATACTTTTGGTAGAGAAATACGCGGTATAGGGGTTTGGTCGCGCGGGGGAGTAGTGATGCACGTTAACGTGGGTACACCATTCCCGAGACGGTTTATAGGCGGGACTGTTGCAATGCGACCACGGCTGCTGCAGTAAAATTCGAGTTCAACCTCAGTGTCCTTTTGAAGGTTATGATACGAGAACAGACTTTATAGTGGTTCGGTTAGTAGCTGTACTAAACCTACATCCACTTGTGTATTATATGAGCTTACCTCTCAACCCACACTATGGGTCGGACCTCATTCTATTTATAATTCAACAGTCACCAATACCCCGACCCGGATATTAGGCAGAGTCACCCGCCCGGATAATCATTAATCCCATCCGGCATGGTGGATCCGCATACGGGCCGGTGCGCGACTCGTTCCTCGTCCTCCTCTAGTCCGCCTCTGGTCCGCCCCTCGCCTCACCTGAGCTCCAGCTCGAGGTGCGCCTGGCTCAGGCTCGAACCCTATCCCTAAGTCAGAAGACCGGGAGACTAGGCTAGACCCAAGTAGAGAGGAACTTCACAAGTGCTCAGCGCATATAGTGACCTAGTCAAGGTTCGGTCGCTACACCGCTGTCTTCCACCGGCAGGTGTGCACACAAGACAGTATGCGCCTGCACACTTACAAGAGGGACAAATTCTACATATAAACCCGCACTTTCTAATTAATGCACACTTGTATTACTTGAAATGGAAATCTCCGAAATGCGAAAATTGCGGAACGACGCGCTTTCTATGTTTTGATGAATCGCGCTTGAAAGTGATTCGTTCTAGTTTGTTTGGATCACTGAGGAATTTTCACAAATCACACACTCAAAAATGGAAAATGAAGATATCTCTCACTTAACGTTATTGTCCATTGAACCCGAGACTGTGAATGACACTATCAGCGAATCCACAGATAGTATGGCTACAAATAGCCTGTTGCTTGAATCATCGTTTGGACTAGCGAATGCCTCGCAAGATATTTACTCTCTGGACGTTGAAGAGACAGTTCCAAACTCATCTCCTTTGAAAAATCGAAAGTCATCCGATTATTCGAAAGAAGAAGCCAAGAAAAGTGAGGAGCGTCTACAACAAGCCTTGTTTGCAATAAAGACACAGAAATTGAGCATCAGAGCTGCGGCCGACGACTACGGTGTAAAATGGCTGACACTTGGCCACAGGCTTACGGGAAGGGAGGCCTTGGTCAATGGCAATGCTGGGAGAAGAAAGCTTGAGCCTGCTGAGGAAGAATATTTGAAATCATACTTGCTCAAAGCCGCTTCCTTCAACAAAGGTTACCTGAGAGTGGAGGTCATACAAATGGCATGTGCTATATACCAAAGGAAAATGGCTGACTCTGACGTCAGTGTAGGATGTGCTTGGCTCAAAGGCTTCATGACTCGTTTCCCCGATTTGAAACTTGTTGTGGGCCAGACTTGGATGCGAAACGTTTTGCAGCTCAGTCTCCCAAGATCATCGAAAGATGGATCGCACTTTTTGAGGCACACGTATCTAAATTTCATGTTCATGAAAAAGACATCTACAATTTTGATGAAACTGGGTTCCAATTAGGCGAAACCAAAAATTGCAAGGTGCTTACAAGCACTGAAATTCGGAATGGTCCCCAAAAACTAATTTTTGAGAACCGAGAGTGGGTCACGTCATTCGAGTGTATCAGTACTGCGGGCGAGGCATTGCCTCCCTATATCGTATTCAAGGGTGCTTCAATGATGAAAAATTGGATTCAACATTCACCCCTTCATGGGGATTGGAGGTACGATTACAGCTCTACAGGATGGACAAATAACAAGGTTGCATTACGGTGGCTCGAGAAAATGTTTATACCGTATGTGTCCAACAAACGCAATGGAGAGTACGTTCTATTGGTTTTTGATGGTCACAGTAGCCATTATTCACCAGAGTTTTGTGAACTTTGTGAAAAAAATAAGATCATTATGCTCTGCTTGCCTGCGCACTCATCTCATATCTTACAGCCGCTTGATGTCCTTTGCTTTGCTAAATTGAAAAGGTTGTGGAGAGAAGAAAACGCAATTTTTCAAAGACACGCTTTAAGCCCAACCACCAAAAATCAATTTCTCCGCCATTACCACACAGCTCGTCAAGGCGCCTTCACGACAGATGTCATCTTGAATAGCTTTGCCAAAGCTGGCCTTCAGCCACTTGATGCTCAGCGAGTTATAGATAAGGTCGCAAGAACTCCCCACACGGCTACGATGGCAGACACAAGTCGAGAGTCACAAGAGGCACGTGAAGCGAAC
>JAKTWD010000880.1:0-15245 GCA_030581935.1 Metschnikowia corniflorae
TGAAGGGTTCCAAGATACAGTGATTTTGCTAACCACGGTTCATATATTTGGTGAGCTATTGGGTTGCAATCCGTGAGTGCGTTCTCCCACTCCCCCAAGAATGACAACTCCGTTGGAGGTTCATGCGGAGTTTTCTTTCAGTGGCTTGGCGTTTTTTCGTGGTTTGTTCTATCGAAGCTACCCTGCTTTTTCCTTGCCGTGAAATCCGCAAAGACAGTGAGCGGCCCGCTACTTGCGCTATCTCCGCCATGCCTCGTTCCCCTGAAACACCGTCGGCGAACCGTCGGACCACGGGAGAGTGTACAAGAAATTAGGCTTTGATTGTTTGCCGCCCTTGCAGACAAACGCTTCGCTAAAGGCGCATTGTCGGGCATTGTTCCCGACGGGTTTCGGATCCCCGCCATCTGGATATTTCACATCGTATTTATCCAAATAGAACACACGAAAGATCAATGGGGCGAGGCGGAATCAGGACGTGGTTGCATTCTTCCAAATGGGCCCATCATGCACGGGACGCTCTAGTCGTGCACCTAGTGAGATCTATTTTTTCCACCACCATCAGCACCCTCGCAGATTCCGTTTTAGGCGTGTGCGCTTAAGCGCGTGCGCTTAATTGGCATTCCCCACCCGGTTTAAAAATGTTTCTTTTTTTCACACATTCTTTTTTTTTTTTCGAGATTCGCTCTCTGCTTCTCACAGCTGACAACGTTTAACTGTCATCCGCGCCATCACCAAATTTCCACCGACCGGTTTTGCCAAAACTGAACGTCACCGTTTTGTAGGAAAAACTTTTTTCTTTGAGAAAGATTCCAACTTTTTGCCATCAACTGTTTCGGGTCGACCTCGTCTAATTCCTGCTCACCGCTGGCTTGAATACACCTCGCTGCAACACATGCCCCAGAAGATCTTGCGCTCTTTCAGTATCCAGGTTACGCAAACACTGTCAGACGACAAATCTCGGGTTATTTCTGTGTTATCTCTCGGACCCGCTTGTTCTAGCATAATCTGCTGACCGCATACTATTGCATTCTTTGGACTTTTCGGAGGTAAGGTACCAGGCCAATCCGACCGACCTGATTCGTACACGCTCAGCGCTTCCCGGATTCCCCATCTTTTCAAAAGAATCTCCGATTTACAGCTATGGCGTCGCCCGCCAATATGAACGGCCCAATGCCCTTTCCAAAACCCTCGGGACCGCAACTGCCCGCCCCGGGCCTCGGTCCACACTCCCAAATCGGGTCGTATATCCCCAGAGGAGCATCGATCGACCCTAACCACGAGAGAAACCGGGATTTTGGCACACCAAGCAACTCGTCGGTCAGTCACCAGCACGATCATGCGATGTCACGTAGCGGCAACAACAGCCCGGTGGCAGGGGCACAGAGCAGCGGAAAACCGCAAACCGTTTTCATCCATAAACTCTACGATATGCTTGAGGACGCCAGCCTATCGCACCTCATCTGGTGGCTGGCGTCTCAAGATCTGTTTTGTCTCTATCCGGGCGAGGAGTTCAGTAACGTATTGGCACAATACTTCAAGCACACCAACATCGCGTCTTTCATACGCCAATTGAACATGTATGGGTTCCACAAAGTGAACGACAACTTTCAGCCGGAGGATAAACACCACAATTGCAGCCAAGTCGGGCATTGTGAGGGCACACACCCGCCGCCCGCATCGCAGCAAACGCGTTGGGAGTTCCGCCACACCGCAAATCATTTTAGAAAGGGCGATGTCGAATCCTTGAACTTGATCAAGCGGAAACTGTCGAAGGTCATGAGCTCACACAAGGAAATCGTCAGCTTGAAGACGCTTCCGCCGACGTCCGAGGCCCCGCGTGACGACTTGAAACAGATGCGCGACACGCCAACCCCGGAACTGTACCATCTGACCGTATACCAGCAGCTGTGGAACCAGATGGGGGTGCATGGCGGAAGAACCGTATCTGCATCTGCCGGAAAAGACCTGCGGCAACAAGGTGCAGTTTTTCCGGGCCATGGGGGCCACATGGCGCCCCAGGTCATGGGCCAGTACCCGTACCCGATATATGCGCAGCAAGTGGGACCGCATTCGCCGAGCAGCCCGTCTCTCCAAGACCCGTCGCCGTCGTACTTCCTCCATCTGCCCCTGCACCCACATCTGCATCTGCTTCTGCATCTGCAGCCGACGCTGCGACAGACGTCGGTGCAAACGCCGGCGATCCTGCTCGAGGCCTCGGTCAACTTCCGCTTGATCGAGTTGGGCACCACCGTCAACGGACTTAAGGCCGCCTACCTGGAGTTACATGCGCGTCACGAGGCGCTTGCTGCAATGTACCACAAGGGCCAGGCCGACCTCTTGCAGCTTGCAGAAATAGTGGAGAAGTTGACCAAAACAGACAACGCGCAGGTCGACCGTGCATTAGCACGCACCCCGGTCAACCGGGCAGTGTCGCCGAGCCAGGACAGCATGTCGCCGACGACGGTGAAGCCGCCAAGAAACGCCGACTTGGCGTCGTTCAAGAGCCTGTTGCAGAGCAAGCTCAGCGCGCCACAGGACGCGCAAAAGGGCCAACCTGCGAAGCAAATGGGGCACTACTTGAATGAGACTGGGCCTGTTCCGTCGGTTTCCTCGGCTTCTGCCGCGCGTGGTGTCCCGGGGATAGTACCGCAGCAATACCCCCTAAATCCGAACTACACCCTCTACAACACGCCCGAGGGCACGCTCAGGCCGGCGTTAGGCTTGGACACGGGAGCACGTCCCGGGGCCCTTCGCCAAGTCTCGGTGTTGATGGACCCGCTTCAGCCTGCGCCACAAAATATGACCACACGTGGCGCAGCGCACTCCCTGCAACAGGCACCGGAAGCAGCCGGCACGGAGAACGCCCAGCCCAAAGACGACAAGACGGTTCCGTCGTACGTGCAGCAATACCAGCCGTTTGCTCCTGCACATGCCTACTATCAGCAGATGGTGCAAGACCAGAGCCAGCTCCGTACATCCTCTTTACCGGTGATGCTGCACCCGTTGCCACAAAGACTTGATTCCAATACGCCACAGAGACACTCGTTGACCACGCTTGTGCACTACAAGAACGACGGTGACGAGGAAAAGAGTGCGCATACCTCTCGCCCCGTGACCGCCATGAAGGAGCCGTTATCCCACGCAAAACTCGAGGAGCTGCCCCGGCCACCTATGAAGAAGCAGTTGCCTTCAGTGGAAGAACTCAACAAATCGTTGCGTACGGGGCCTAACCCAAAGCCTATCTTTGGGATGCACTCGTCAAATGAGAGTGAAGAGGAACTGGCAAAGAGAAGGAAGATAGAGGAGTAGAGCCCAAAGGGGCCGGCCTTGGTAGGCGCGGCGAGATTATGCGGTGTCCCATCAGAAACATGGAACTTATAGAACGGAACAGTGCCGCGGACTTGCCCGCAGCAGATGAAACGATATGTAAATTACCCTTTGTATTAATATTATGATTATTGTCCAGGTCGCGTCGGGCCTCTGTGCAGGCACTATGTTTGTTTCCAACGAAGGTGCGCTCCTTCTTTTCTCCATTTCTTGGTCTTCCCAAGCTTGTGGCATCTTTGTTTCTTCTCCGTTTAAAACAGAAGTAATGGCTCGCTCAAGCGCTTCCGGGTCGTATCCCCAGGCCAGGTTCAAGGCCGTGCTAGCCAAAAAAACAACGCGCAGAATCGCGAAAGATAACACTGACTTGTTGGTATATCTCGTGTACATGGATTATCTAAGAAAGCTAGTGTGTAGCGGCAATGGGAGACAACTCACCGAGAGATCAGTAGAGGAGGCTCATCACTCTTTGATGAGAATGTATAGGGGATGAAAATTTGTTGTTTCCAATCAGTGATGGTATTATCTGCATTTTCCGCGAGAAAATATCTAAATATTTGAGAAAATTTTAACCATTTTTCGAAGACTTAGAACCGCCATTATCACCGGCAAACTCGACTAAATCTTTTGCAAAGGCGAGTCTGATGCGAGCACAAGCCACGCGCTGCACGACGCCTTAGAGTCATAAAGCGGGCTGCCGAAGATAATATCAGGGATGTATTTCACCGCTACAAGAAGAAGCTCAAAGAGGAAGGTAGCTCCTCCAAGAAACAACGGGGGGAAAACACATCTCAGTCAAAGAAACCATCAAGTGCGAGTGTGAGTTTTGTCATGACGTGTGTCAGGCTGGTGATGACGATGACCATGACGGCGAAAGCGAACTTCGAAAGTACTTCTCGGAAGAGAATGCGAAACTTAGTGAGGCTGTTGGTGTTTACTGTAGGCGTCAAGAGGCCTCGGTAGATCTTTCGAATAGCGAGAGATCATCGGTCCATTACGGCGATGTTTCGCCCTCTGAATCTCGATCTCCTCGAGTGAAGAGCATAAACGAGGAAGATGTCTTTTTTGACTCAGCACCATACTCTAATGAGACTAGAAGTTCAATTCATGATCACGCGAAACCTCTTGACACCGGCCCCCAGCAATATTCGAGTGGTGTGGGCGCTCTGTAGTCTAACGATATCGTCAACTTACAAGAAATGGATATTTGGAGGAGAAAAAGCGATATGAGGCCCGAATAGAGCAACGCTCACTGACTACGAGCGAAACGGAGTGTGCTGACAACAGTGATTTGCAGAATCGAACAGGGTCGGAGGATCTTTGTGCCAGTCGTACGCAGAGCCTGGAAGAGAAGAGCGAAGCAGGGTCTTTGAATACTATACACGATTTACCAGATTTCAGCGATGCAGCTTTCAGCGATGCAGAGTCTATGGTTTCCTGGCAAAATCCATAGTTAAGCGATGCCGAGTTAGGCGATGCCGAGTTAGGCGATGCCGGGTTAAGCGATGCCGAGTCAAGCGATGCCGAGTTAAGCGATGCCGTGTTGAACGATGCAGAGACTCTTAATTCAAGACATGGTGTAGAGCTTATCGAGCTGGGAACTATAGATTCCAGGCTCAAGGAAGTCCCCAGATTAGACGGCGTTCTGTGGAGCGTCTCCGATTTCAAGTGAAGACGGAAAGATCAACTAAATTACAATTTTTGAACAAAATATAATTGATGTTTTGAACTCGATTGAGAAGGGTTAGACCTCCAAAAGTTTGTAACGAAATGGAAATTGAACGGGTGTTTTTGGGCGGAGACAAGGAACAATCATTGTATGCTTTATGCCCAAATATCCGAAATTATCTGATAATACCTCGAATATCTGGATATCTGAGATAAGATAATTTGAGATAATTTGAGATAGCCATCACTGCTTTCGATCAGTAATGTCAAATTACAAATAATCTATAGCTTTTAATGAAAGTTTAAAGGCTTGAGGGAAGCTGAACGGAAACGCGAAGTGATAAACTCCTTTTCCGGGATGGGCGCGAAAGGGGAGGAAAAGAAGCAGCTAAAGATTACAGAAAGTGCGTTTTTGGATTTTTTCTATGACGCGAGTCAGCTCGGTGATGGCGATGACCATGACGGTGAGAGCGAACTTCGAAGGTACGTGCAGCAAGAGAATGCCAAAGTCAAGGACCAGATTTACTACAAACGCAACGCGGGCCCCTTTCCTACCGTCTTCCGAATGGCCAAAGATTTTTTGTCCGTGATGGCGATGTCCTCTCCCTCGGAATCGCTTTTCTCCAAAGTACAGAGCATAGTTACGGACAGTTCACTTGATTGTTTTTTCACGAAAAGGCCTCAAAGGCCGCAATTGGAAAGAATAACTGTAAGTCTGAACAAACGTAGAAAGCTCTCAGCCCTACATCAACCTTTCCCAAGAACCACCACGATTATCCACAGTGTCACTGTTAGAACAGCAACTGGAGAGCATTCGCGGCTACGGCTTTGCCATGGACAAAATCAACGATTACGCTGGAGAAAGGCTTCATAATACCAATCCGTTCCAAGACGAGAAAGGAAGCAGATGTGTCTTGGCATCCGCCAATACTACCGAAAATGAAAAGCGAGTGTGGAGGCGAATACAAAAGTGGCGTAGGTCCACGATAAATGTTTTTTGAGTTTCTGCGGTGTAGGCATGGACTGTGGAATTGGACTTGTTCCCTTGGCTGTGTTTTGCTTACCCGGTATAGGTGCCATAGTGACATATGTGATCCATGCCCGGATCATCTCCATGGAACAAAACGAATTGTTTCATCCAACAAAACGCGTTGCAAAACTCCAGAGCAACATTTTGCTTGGTTTTCTTCTTTCGCTTCCGCCGCTAATCGGCGCTTTTCTCTCGTGGTTGAACAGGCGTCTGACCCGAAACGCTGGTACGTTATACGTACATCTTTCGAAAGAAGCAGAAAGAAGAGCGACAGGGAAAGCACACGTCTATGTGGGGCCCGTGAGTGGTCAAAACCGGAATATAACTGGCGATCATGTTGGTGGGTTTGCTGGGGCAACAGCGGGCGAAGCTTATGGAGAGAAAGTGAAGAAACTGAAGAATTCACAAAGAAATGTAATAATAGGGCCGCAGCACTCTCGGCTCAGATAATCTCTTTCGGTGAGATAGAGGGAATTTAAAGTACGCTTGGCAACGTTTTATGACAACCACGAATTCAAGACATGTTTGATGAGCATGTGCATCAGTATGATGTCTATAGGACTGGCAGCTGTTTTGCGGTAGGATCTCCTTTCTTGTATCTTTTCGTGATTACTTCTCTTCGAAGTCATTGGTCGAGCTAGACACTGGATGTGCTACAACTGACCCTGCAGAATATGTTCTTTCATTTAACCCAAGACGATTCAGAGTAATGGTTTGTGGAAGATGGCTGAAATCGCGTCTGAGTGGTAAAGACCTTTGCCTTCAATTATATGTCTTCATGAACTTCATTTGAAAAACACTGCTTTCTTTGAGAGCCGAAAAGTCGATTAAGCGAAACAGACTTCAGCCGCAGACAATTAAGATGTTGGCTATTTTGAAGGCGAGAGGCATTATTACAGACGAGGCAAGTGTCTACTTTGACTCCCTACCACAGTCGGAAGCCGCCGATAATGAAGATCATTCAGAACCTCTGAACACCACCTCCGAGCAACCTACGTGTTGTATGGGCGAAGCGAAGCCTGCTGATATCGACAACACACCAGACTGGATGATGCGAGTAAAAGACCCCGCCCTGAGAGGCAGAATGAGCAACGCTCACTGACAACGAGCGAGACGACGCGTGTTCAGAACGGTAATTTGCACATTTCAATAGGATCGAGTGCGGTGGAAAATCCTAGTACCAGTCGTACGCAAAGCTTAGGAGACATGAGCGAAGCAGAGTCTTTGAATACTACACGCGATTTACCAGGTTTTGGCGATTCCAATTTCAGCAATCCGGAGACATGGATCTATAGACATGAAGCAGAGTTGGGCGATGCAGAATCTAACGGTGCACATACTTTAAAATCGAAACATAGCCTACTTCGGAGCGAGTTGGAATATAGTGGATCCAGGCTCAAGAAAGTTCCATAATTGGATAACGATTTTGGAAGCTTCTTCGATGCAAGGGAGGATGAAGAGATCTACCGAAGGTGAGTTTCTAGCAGCTTTTTTTTTCAAAGAAACATCACATTGGGGGGTTCTGTGGTTCGGCTGATATGCAAGCCTCATCTCAGCAAAACTATTTATTCTATAGAAAAAACCTCCAATGAAGTCTAGAGTTTTGAGAAGGACTTCCTCATGGGAAATCCTCGCCCAAAACTTGTGTATTACAAAGGACTACCTATGTGTCATCGACCCACCTGAGTGACCCGCCTCAAGGCCCGATTGATTTCTAAAAAGTTATCGAGAATGGTTTATGCTCGAAAATTGCGTGAATAGATGAGAACTGAAGAGGTGCAGTATTTTTTTATATTACAAATACCGAAAATAAGTGGAAAATCAAGAATACTCTAAATTTAACAACACAGCTTTCAATGTATGGATTGAAGATCCATATGATGATGATAGGTCTGACTGAAGCGTGGGTCTAGAACTGTTTTGTTGAAATGGTCATTTGAGAGGAAGGAGTTGTGAAGTTTAGTCAAGAAGACCCCATTAGAGATTTCCAAAATTATGGTGCACAAAGCTTGTTCGATTTGTGGATGATCGGGATGTCTTCATGTGATGTTCAAAGACGCTGAGCTGTAGAACAAGGATCCATAGTTTTTCGAGCTTGAGAAAACCTGACACATGCCAATATTTGAGAAAAATGCTTTTTTTTTGAGCTCATTCTACAAGATCATTTCACCTTCAATTCGGCCTTTCAGGCTAACAAGCTTGCTGTGCCATCCAATCTGCTCACAGACTTGAACAATTTCAGTCCCTTCTGACTGTAGAGGCATAAGCGGAATCTGCCTTATATGAAAACCATACGATTTGCAAGCCAGCATTGTCCAAAATCTCCCAAAGTTGTACCTGAACAATATATTGTACGGTTGTCTTCTAAGAGAGGCGTTGAAAGAGTCAGGAGTAATGTCACCCTTTCCGGCTTTGACTTCATAATTCTCGGACATTTTTTTCTGTAAAAGGTTTCAAGGTTGGTAAGAAACGTTCATCTCTGCTTGCCCATTTGCTGCACTGCAAATGACTCTGATCAAAATGCCAACTCCAACTATTCCACCGGAAATTCGTCACTTCGTTGAAGAGTAACAACCATGCTTTGAAAATTAAGCTGAAGGTCTGTATATTTCACATTGTCACACAGACTTCGCATCATTGGGAGATAGTTTTGGTTTTTATTCCAGGAAACGCTGCAGCGTGTATTTTAATCTAAAGCGAATGTTCTTTTTTAAGCCTCGTAAAAGGTCAAAATTTATATTATGGCGTCGCAACGGATTAACAGAAACTCTGCAGAAGGGACGTCATGTCAAATGTTCCAGTCAGATCCATTGAATCGTATCCCTCACCTCAAAAGCTCTCAATGATATTCTAGCCACTCTTGTTTGACCCAGAAACACTATTTACATAAGAAGACTGTTCGAGTCTCGTGGATGGCAGAAATCATATACGCTCAAAACGAGCTGTGTGGGTTATTGAGCGTGTCCACCATGGCGAGCGCCTGGCGAGGGTCGTTTTTGTTAAACACAAACAAACCCTGGAGCTGTGCAGTGCTGACTTTGCCCAACAACCCCAAACCCTTGAATTTTTCCATGAACTGGTCACAAAGTTCCTTCTCCGAGTAAAATCTCAGGAACATGCGCCTCACCTGCAGCTCCGTGGCGTTGTTCACCATGACCTTATAGTCGACTCTGCCGGGTCTAAGTAGAGCCGGGTCTAGGCGTTCGGGGTGGTTTGTGGTCATAAATGTGATGCATTCCTCGGCACTAGCAACGCCGTCCAAGGCATTCAAAAGACCAGAAAACGTTACCCCACTCTGAAACCCCAGTTCTGCGGTTTGTGCTCGTTGATTGAACGCGGCGTCGATATCTTCCAAAAGCAAGATGGACCGCTGCGGAATGTGGTTCATGAGATGGTTGAGCCGGTCGTCGGTGAGATTGTTCTCCGAAAGATTCAAGATGCAGATGTCGTAGTCCAACTCCCCGGCCAAAGCCTGTATATATGACGTCTTGCCGCTTCCTGGCGGGCCGTATAGGAGGTACCCTCTTCGATAGGGAATGCCCCGCTCGTGGTACCATTCCCCGTTTACCAAGAAGTCCTTGACGTCGCTGAGAATGCCCTCGCTCACGCCCTCGTCGAGGATCACCGAGCCCAAAACACGCTTTTTCCGCGGATTGCCAAAAGGACGCCATTCGGGGCCCCAAGATGAGTATAATACGGTTTTTCCCTCCTGTGCCTTCAACGCCATGTGCTTGGCCTCCGCGAGCAAATCCAGAAAAAGGTGCCGATCGCTATATAACGTTGTGAGCTTGACCGTTTCAAACGGCGTGCCGTTGGTCATGTCCAACAACTTCCCCGACCGTTCTCGGTTCACAAGCATGTACGCGCCTTTGTACTTTATAAGGTGCTTTCCTGGGCCCGGGACCAAGGAAAACTTGGTGGTCAGCGCGCCGTTATCGTGCTGTTTAAACGAGGTTTCTACTGACAAATGGCGCGACCGCCGGTGCTTATACTGGGACATCCATTCCAAAAACCACAAGTACAGTTTATCCTTAGACGGGATTTCTAGGTCCACAAGCATTTGGCGATATATGAATCCAGACCCCTTGACCACACCCTGACGTGCCAATGCCAAACCCGTGCCCAATAACATGAGTCCTCCACCTGCCGCGAAGTACGGATTACTGCCTATGACTTCTGCGAAGGTGGAGCGGGCCATGCCGAGAACCGACCCGTCCGAGTCCTTCTTGATTTTCTCGAAATCAAAAGAGGGCGTCTGCGGCAGCGTCATTGGAATTGGGGCGTTGGTCAGTGTTAGGAATGATTCGATATTTTTGAATATGCTACATGCTCAGTGCCAGGCGAGCCCAAGGTGTACGGGTGTGGAGCATGGTATCCTGGTCTGCCTGTGCCAAAACGAGATGGAGTAGCTGGGATTGCCTCATTGCATGGGATTTCGATCGAGAAAATGTTTTTAGTGTCGAAACAAAAGATTAATCTTTTTGCATGGGCCCTGTTTGTTATGGTGCAACACTGCAAACAAAGGTTGATCACGTGCTGCTCCGTACTCGCTGCCGCGAATGTCTGGAAGTCCAGAACAGTGTTGCGCGCTGGCGTAATTTTGCATCGTAATGACAATTACGCTTTTACGCAACAACATTACCATTACGATTTGCGATTGCGACAACTCCCATTTTCGTAAATTAATTTTTTCGTAATACATTTTACTTTAATGTTTTTTACGATTGTACTACGATTTTCGCGGTCTTTTAAGGTCTTTAAAGGTCTTTCTTCAGTGAGGCGCTCATTATCCAGTGCTGCACATCTTGTTCAGATATGCGGTTAAAGCCCTAAGCAGAAGCACCTGACTTGCACGTATCTTGTTCAGATATTATGGCTATCCTCTATATCGCCACCGCTCTTGATCCAAAGTACAAGTCAAATATTTTGAGACCGGAGAATCTTTCCCGCGTGTCTTGGTACGTTGCATCAGGAAAAATTTGGAAGATTTGTCTAAACTTCACGAAAAGTACTATGGAGCACAGAGATTCCAAAATGAGGTAACAGTCGAACACGGCTCACAAAGTGACAACCGGCCAGGCAGAGTAAATTTGCCTTATCTTAGTGACCATTAAGGGTGAGGACGAAGAATACGAATTCGCGGTCTACATTTTTGAAAAAACTGAAGACTCCCATATCGTCGATGATTATCGCAGCAGGAAAAGACAATTTCCTATACTTTATCAGCTTGCAAAAGACATTTTGGCTACTCCAGCTATGTGTGGGCCGGCAGAATCCTTTTTTCAAAATGCGGCGATATGATCACAAAGACGAGAAATAAATTTTTACCATCCACAACCAAGATGATGGCAGTGGTCAACGACATGGTGAGGAAAAGGAGGCCAGATGACTTTGACCTGGGGGTGGAACCTGATGATGAGAACACTGAAGATGACGTGGAGTTATGCGACAAGGTCGCGAGAGAGATCAAGGACAATGATGATGATGAGATGGAAGTCGACGTTGGTGAAGTTGTCGAGATCAGTTGAGTACATGCATTCTTGATGATCGGAAAAATTCGCTAGTTTCGAGCAGCTCTATTTGGGCACGAAACAGCTCATTCTTCACATATCACTCAACTTGACAAACACAAAATACGTTCCACTTAGATCTCTACAAACACAGTATCGAAGTATGAATACACAAATCCATAATATCAACACATTTTCGAAGTGTTAAGTAGAGAGATTTTCCACAAATAAGAGTAATTTAGCTAATCACTGTCTCATACTAATGAAGATTATGGTACCGTATTATTCATGTTATGGCAATTTTCGGTAGCGTGTTTCCGTATTTTAGATTTAAATTTGTTGCGGTAAGATTATAAGCAATTCACGAAAAAATTACGGTAAATTACGCTAGAGATACGCTAGAGTTGCGCCTAAAATACGATTTACGATTACAATGGTTAGTACGATGGCTCCCAAAAACGTAATTAGAAGAACGGTGGTGATTACGCTGGCCTCGAATTTCGTAGATCGTAATTCTGGCGTAATGTTGGCGTAACGCGCAACACTGGTCCAGAAGTCTAACAAGGCTGATACAGTTAAACCTCTTTATAAAAATAATTCATTGGCGCCAGCATGCTAGGATTACCATCGAGAGCGACTAAACGCCCGTTGATTTATGGTCCGTATGCAGTGTATTCCCTTTGGATATTTGGAATATCTTGAGTTGTCGCATCTTAACGGGCGGCCATTCCCGTGAATCAACCGAAACATGGCTTCTCACTTCTCTCTTGTATTCGAAAAAGAATCTTTGAATGCCTGGTTGGTAAGAGCTTTATTTATGTTCCTTTGAAGCTTCGATTTGCAATTTTTGTGGGGCCTTGATGAATTCAGGATCTTCGGATCTCTTTGAGAAATTGAACAACGAGCTCTATACCTGATACCAATTCACGAAAGGTATCACGCTCATTCGGCGGCGACTGAGAGTCTTTCTCGCTAGTACGACCATTCCCTGTCTCTTTCTCAACCATGTTATCCTCCAATATATTGTGAAAGGTATCACAAGTCCGGCCTATGACACTTTCTTCGGGGATATTCACAAACTCCTCTGCAGACGTCGGGACATGATGTTTGTTTCAAAAGCGCAATTAGCTCGTTGATGATTTCGTAACGCTTATTTGAAATGTCTGTTCTAATAAACAACTCTCAGGCACAATCTCTATTTCAGCGTTAGACGTTGTTTGCGTCAATTCATTTTCGTTCAAATGACTATTGGACATAAGTGTCTTGCAGCGAGTCATCTGAAGACTGAAAGTTGTTGTCAGCCACGAGATTTGCAATCTCGCCTGATTGATCATCCGTATCAGCAGGTGGAGAAGAATATTCGTCATCTCCATGTCTGCTTTGTGAAAGCAGTTGATGAACGTGTCCACATTGAGGCTCTGCCATGAGTAATCACTTCAATGAATCACTTCAAGTAATGACATCGTTTTTCTGTTGTCACCAAGAGTTGTCTCTTCGAAAGTAACCTCCAGCCGCAACTCATTGTATTGAGCCTTGAAAGCACTTATGATATTTGGTCCATGGCTGCAGTTTCGAAGTCGAGTTAGGGAGGCACAAATACACCACCGTGTACTGGAGTGCTTGTGTCGTTTCTAATATTACGGCCGCCTTATTCCCACTAAAACTGCTCAATACTAAGTGTACCTTCCCTCTCATCTGATAATCTGGGTATTTCTATACCTGAATATTCCGGGAAAAAAATACGATATTCCAAAGAGTCCAGGTTTTGGTCCTTAACTATGTAAAACTATTCCAATTCTCTTTAATTTTCAAAATCGCTCAGAATATTTTCAAAAAGAGTATTCTTCTAAAGAGGTTTACCTGTATAGGATTGTAGAGTCTTGCCATGCATGTTCAACAGGGTATTCTTGGTAGATGAGAAATATTTTGAATCTTTTCGACGAGTTGTGCACAAACCGATGAGTGAAAGGCAACTTCTCGTCTTTCTCTTTTTTGTCTTCCTTTTTGTCTTCTTTTTTAAGAAAAGTGGGGGCATCTTCCTAAAGTGGAACTATCCCAATGCGAATCTGGGACCGTGCCAAACAAATCGACGGAGGTCGAGCAGCGCCACGCGTTCCGCAAGACAAGCGATATTCAAAGATGTACGCTAGCCCGCGGTGCTGACAAAGAGGGCAACTCGTCGGACCACACTTCTCTCCCAAACATACATGGATATCAGCGGCTATGATTAGAACCAAAATATTGGTGTACCTGCATATAAACCTCAATTGTGGTACGGCGTACGTACGCTGTGTACGGAGTTCCCTCCCGGTAATGGAGCGGTGCGGGCACGCGTACGCCCTACTGCGCGCCACACGGCACACGTACGCTGTCGTACGCGATTTGCTCTTCACTGGTTTGGATGTGACTGTTTATTCCGAAGAGGCTTGGAGAGGCTGGGCGAGCGGCCTGGTGGCTTATGTACAGGCGCGTGGGATTGGGGCATAAAAGCGCAAATTCGAGGGCCAATAATCAGTTCAGTGTTAATCGGAGTATATTAAGTATAGAGTACACTTGACTATCAACAGCTTCTAAGGCCGTTCCTGATAAGCAGAACTGGCGATGCGCGATAGCTTGGTCCTTGAGGGTTATTGTCAGACCTATGCTAAACACTGAGAATTTCAAATTGCAAATGAGCTGACTCAAAGAATTATGAAACAGGAGCTGAGCAGAGAAGGCCCGAATGGGCTGAAAGATGGCAATTTTGCAGTCAATGTGCCGAAATTTTAATCCAGACCAGGTCTCCAAGGAGTTTTCGGAAAAATTACAAAATCAGTTAGTTTTTTCCAACGTCAAAGGCAATATAGTCCATTAATCAATGCGAGATGATTGCCTTGTTTCAACGAGGCTAAGCAATCATGATCACTCGCAATATTTCCCATTGTTCCTATATCATGGTTCTTTTTTATAAGAATATCACGAAGACTCTGTTCCCATATTTCTCGGTATTCAAAAAGGTCAGTCCTTTGATCTTACTTACCTCCATATTCTCTGCTCTCTACACATGTGGAAACTCCTTCTGATCATCATTGCAAATGCTATCTTGGTGTTCGGCACAGCATTGCCCATAACCGGTGCTCACAATGCCCCTTCTTCATGCATTCAGCATACCCCGGTGAAATGTGTGGGGAATGTCTTTCCCGCCGAATCATCTCTGGCAGCACATGACGGGTACTTTTATGAGGGAGGACTCGAGGGACTTGAAAAGGTTGCCAACACAGCACAAGAAATGCTAAGCAACTTCATTGATGCGACTCGGTCGTTTGTGTTCAACGCCACCTTCGACTATCAAGGCTTCTTGGGTTTCCTTCCAGCCCTTCAACGCGAGATCCTGAGTATTTCTTCTTTGGTGGGTCCATGCACCGAATGGGAAGCGGAATTTGAAAGCCAGATAACATTTGCAAAGTATTTGCTCAAGACATACGAGGAGTCTGCATATCTTATGGAATACTTCTCTTTGAGAAAGAATCAGGCTCGAAAACTCATTTATAAACTCACACAACTCAATGTGAAGCTCTTATCCATGCTTGATTCTCACGGTATTCCAGACCGGGACCTCGAAGGATACGATGCCACTTTGATGCGGAGCGCAACACTTTTGGCTTCATGGGGCGATATGTTTATTTCTTTGGGAGAGAAATCTCCTGAGAGATTAATGTCCTTCCAGGCTCAGT
>JAKTWD010000881.1:0-15243 GCA_030581935.1 Metschnikowia corniflorae
AAACGCAAATCCACTTGTGGAATTTGTGGAACAATAGGGCATCGTAGACAGACATGTCAAAATAAAGCTCAATAATTTTTTTTTATGTTTTAGCGTATGTTTAGCGTTTATATTCGAAGTCAAAGATATTATATTTTTACAAAATGCAGGCGGTGTACCAAGTGAGGGTGTGTTGCAAAGGGGGGTGAATTACGTTAGCCCGATTACTCAAATCAAGATTCATGTAACCTTGTTTCATTGTGACTAAAGCCAACAATCCTATGAGCTGTTTCCAGTCAACTCCATTCAATTTCAAGCGCAAGTACTTCAAATCTTCCGAATACAACAACATCTGAGGATACGGGAGTATCATTTGATGGTGTTGTAAAAACAAAGAGTTCGGTCTTAGTCTCACTGACCTTGCTATTGCTACTCGCTCAAACTTCTCGGAAGGTCTCTCATAATGTTGCTCCCCCAAGATAAATGTTGCTCCCCCAAGATAAATGTTGACATCATCGGCAAAGGCACGGTATTTCATCTGCTCCACCACCACGCCATTGTAGTCAATGGGAATACCCTCTAGTTCCTCTTGATGAACTAAAAGCTGTTCTAATGCCAAGTTGAAAAGAAGAGAAGACGATTTATTCCCTTATCTGGTTCCACAACGAAGAGAGAATCTCGCTCCGGTCCAATTATTTAGCAAGGTATGAGCATCTTGGTCAGTGAGAATCAGCATAATCAACTTGATGAATCTTACACCGAAGCCCATTCTAGTCAACACCAATCTCATGTACTGGTGTGATATACGGTCAAAACAGCTCAAGCAGAGTGAAAAACTCCATCGCATTCTGATTGGTTTTTCTGCTTCTGATGAATCCGCGTTGACAGGGGCGAACCACTGAGCTTAATACCTTTTGCATACGTGAACACGCCGCTTTAGAAATTACTTCCAAGCATGTGTTCGATAAGGATATGGACGCTGATCCTTGATATCCTGGGAATTGGCTATATTGTGCGATGGGGTGAGAGTGATCAACACCCTCTTAAAGCAGTCTGAAGCCTACCCGTCTCCAAAATATGTTCGCTTCCTGTGCTGAGATATCTCCAATCTCTCCCTAATAGTTTTGAGGTACTGTATTCTATCCCGCCCAAGAGAGGTAGGCCTATTCATATCAAAAGAGCTCTTTCCGATTCGCCCTTTTTAATGGCTTCTTCAAATCCTTCATCTGCAGTTCGTCGATACTACGATGAACTCTGAAGAGATACTTCTGAAGCGCCTCCCAACTTTGAAAAGGCGGTCCCAGATAGAGGTCCCTGTAGTAAGCCGCTGCCAAATTCAACATTCCTGGCGTTGTCTCTGTACGCTCACTCGTTGCCAGATTCTCGAGAGTGCGAAAGATGATTATCGGTTTTCCTTGACTGGAAGAAACCTTTGGCCGCTTTGAATTGTGGTTCTCCTGGATTGTGACACTCAGTCTCCTCCATTAGAACCTTTAAGTACTCTCGGTGATGTTCACGTAAATATCTCACAAGCTCGATGAACTCATGCCCATGAGTATCGAGAAACTCGCTTCATCTATAGGAAATTCTGCGTTGATTGGCCTGGTGCGCCCTCTACTGAATGGTGGCCGTGAACGGTTCAATGGAAACTGGAACCGTGGTGCACCTACGTGAATAATCGACGATGTCTCAAAGACATAGCTGATTGCTATCAAGTAGTGCAGAGACGCAATGCCTCGCGGGGCAAGGATCTGATATCTCAAAGCTCTATCGTTCCTACGCCTGGGCGCATAGAAACGATCAAGACGACGATATGAAACAGATCGATTCGTCGGGTAATATTCCACAGCATCTTTAATCAGACACCTTCGACTAAACATCAAGTTCCAAGATTGCCTTAGCCTCTGAGCCAGGTGTTTGTTCAGCGCAACAGTTAAATTACCTGTAGATCCAGGTATGATTTTTGAGCTCCTCATAGCCCGACATCGCTTCCTCAATGATTGGTGCATGGAGACTCTTTTGTGCAGATGGCAAGTAAAATTATGGCATAATACATGGTTGCTATTTTCAGCTTCACCCGTACTTCGGTTGAATATCGTGCGTATTATGGTGCTGAATACGGTGGCCCCGAATGTCGTGAATCGTAATACTGGCGTGATACGCGCGTAACTTGCAACATTAATCAAGAGGGTGAATTTTAGGCAGAAACATATTTCTGGGCAAATACTTCTTTTCTGTCACAATTTATCCGAAGTTTTTATGTGAGAATTGTTCCGAGTTATACTAGAAAATGACTTCACCAAATTATCCCTTTTCAAACATGACCGCACCGGGGCCAGTATCGAAAAGCTTTTTCTCGGTCAAACAACGTGAAAGATCCACCTGATTGATCGCATTATCGAAGGTGTGGTCTTCACTCTCTTATACAAGCAATCTATTGGGGGAAAGTCTTCTCGCTCAATGCTAAACCATATTTTTTTTCGTGATGAAGACCGTCACGTCTTTGATTTCAGCGTCATTCGTTACCAATTATTAATAGTACCAAATTATTTCAGCGGGATCAGAGTCGTCATAAGAACACCCTAGAATCCTCTTTCCCATGATGTCGACAAACCCTTTAAAATTGTACCCCGAAAGTACAAAAACAAAAGCTCAAAAACAAAAGCTCAAGAACAAAAGCTCAAAAATCAAAGCACCTTTTTTCCTCAAAAATATTGAACCAGTCCTTCAGCAGAAAACTTCAGATTCTCGACCTTACAAACAGGACTGCCAGTGGTATGCGATTTTCATGTGATCTCGGGTTCTCCACAATTTGAGATCGCATGCCGAAAGCACTGGCTTACAACTTTACATTCTCTATAAGTTACAAGCTACAACTACATGTACCATAGAAAAAAATACTGATCACCAGTATATAGCTAAATCACTCACATTTTTTGAAAAAATGTCCGACGAGGTCGTCTATGCGGTTTTCGAACCCACGGAACCAAAACTCTTATCTACGTTGCCCCAGGCGCAACTATTGGTGGATAACCCGCTTCTAGCTTCGGCGCTTTCAAATATCTTCCCGTACCTCCTATTTATCGACAACTTTCTCGAGGTGGTCACGTGGACAAACGGCGACCCGTACTTGAACTTTTTGTTTGTGGTTGTGTATTCGGTGCTTGTTCTATACTGGCGCTTTTTGAAGTTCTGGATCGTTCCCCTTCTCTCGGCATTGGTCTTTGCTAGTGTCGTGTGGCACGCCAGTTCTGTGCTTCACGATGCTAAGTTTGATGAAAAACCAACCATTGACGAGGTTTTGCTGGCGTTGCATAATATCACGGTGCGCTTTGAGCTCATTCTTCGCCCGGCAAAGCAACTCGACATGTCGTCCCGCAACTATATCAAGATGATTCTTGGGGCGGTGTTTTTGACCCCTGTGCATTTGATTTTGTTGAAGTTCGTGTTTCTGCCGCAGGCCGTGCTTTGGATCGTCGGAGTGATTACTCTCACCTACCACTCACCGTTTGCCTTTGCCACACGGAGGTTGCTTTGGAGATCGGCTTATTTGCGTAGAGCATTGTACTACCTAACTGGACTCAACATCCGTTTAACCCGGAACGAGTATTGCTCACCCACGACACGTGCTCACGGCACGATTTCACGAACACACAGCCCCGATTCTACAGACGTGGAGGACCAGATTTCCTCAAAACACGTTCCGACTTTGGACAGTGCACAGGCGTTGAACAACTTCACTGTTCTCAAAAAGGTGGTGGTCTCGTCAACACAGCTCAAACAGACAATACGGTACGATATTTTGGAGAACGAGAGGCGATGGCTCGGGCTTGGCTGGTCCAAGTACTTGTTGCCTAACGAAAGGGCAAGTTTCTGCTATGAACAACTGATGCTTTCGGCACCAGACCCGCACTCGAGAGAAGACTTCGAGTTTCCAACCTACGAAAACGATCTTTACACATATCAGTGGCAGTGGATGGACGATGCATGGTCATTGGATTTGGAGTTCAATCGTTCCAGATACAAGACAGGCTGGGTGTACTACGATAAGAAGTGGAGCGAGCCCAAGTACGAGGACGCGTTTTCGAGATATACGAGATCACGGAAATGGACCAGGCGAGCCATTCTCTTGATAGACAAGCGCGCGGAGGTTCATGACGAGTAGCCATTTAGGGGTACGTGGTGTAATGAAAGAAAAGGCAAGAGTACTTAATGCTTGTGATTTTGGATTTAAATGTGGATTGGGTAAGTCTTTTGGGGTGAATAATATGGGAAATATAAACCCATAAGGTTTCTCTGCTCGTGAATCTCAGGTAGATGAACCTGACGCTTGCTCTGATCAAAATCTATTGCACTGTTTCATCCGTGCACTCAGTGACGGGAGTAACGCCTTCTGTCACTCTTCGTTTCTGCTTACTATATTTTTTAGAAGTCGAAATCAGAATCCATCTACAGCGAGGGGCGGTATACTTCTATGCTGGTAGTCGCATCTCATAAACTGTGGTGTTGCGCATGAACTTTACTGAAAAGTCCTGGGAGCGATTATCTCGTTTGATTTGAAAAGGCGTGGTATGGAGATTCATCGTGTCAGCTCACATCACAGTATCTCTGTTCAGGCAGCTATCAGTTATATGATTTTCTGTTGAGGACATGGCAATCCATGTTTAGAGTGGCAAACGAATGGTCTTCATCTGACAAATGCAAACAATTTGATCACCCAGTACTCCAGTCCCCCTCAATTTTGATGTCATCATTTATCACCCTACATAACTTATGAAAGACCTACTAACGTGGGGTGCGAATCACTGCTTACCAGTGTGTGAGTTTGAATGACTACCATTGTTTTGTGAAGTATTGATGTAATATTGATTCTCGCCATATACAAGGAAAAGCTAATACACTATTATATTGACATTTATGGCAAAGTCTGAGTTTCTAAGCCAACGTCTAGCTCGTCCAATACAGCAAATTGTCAAACATATGCATATACCCAGGTACGGACATCACCCGTTCCTTGTTTCTCATTCTTCATGGAGAAGTTAGCGCTTCAGATCGCGGTACCATTCGTGGTATTTCGAACACAAAATTGCTCTCTTTGTCAAACAATGCTTCCGCCTCGTCGGACATCAGGCCTCGATGCCCGAGGATTGTCCAAATCTCGATTGTGGTTGGGAGTTATCGATAGTGTTCCTTCGTCATCGTTTCACTTATTCTCGTTAAAGGTACCGAAATGATCAAGGAGGGACAGGCTCCTTCGTCCACCGTATTTTCAAGGGCTGCTCACCACCAGATCGCTACTATTACACAGAAACTGGCTCGTTGGAAATCAACGAACCCGTTTCACGACTCATATAGTGCAAAGAATAACATTTCGCTCTTTTGTGAAGACCAGAAAAGTTGATTTTGAAGCTTCATCACATTTCCATAGAATCTCTATGTAATGGAAAGATCACCAGTACAGCTATCCTGATTACCACAGATCGGGATTTAATTAGGAACTACTGTACTATGTAGTGATCATTACCGGTAGCGACCGCTTTACTACCAGGTCTAGCATCTATTTTAATACCCAATGTAAGAAGAGAGGATGAATAAACAACATCATTGGCGCTCACTATTAATCTGATAAGAGAATTTACAGGAATAGCAATAGAAGTTTCAGTACTTGGTAACCTTCAACTACCTTCTTCTAACATGTGCTTTGGGACAATACATGAATCAATTTCGATAAATTACTTTTCATCAGAAACAAAGTCTCAATAGTCATGTTTCAGTGTTGCTGGTGTTTCACAACTGTAATAGTCATCCGGAGTATATACTTCATCACATAAATTAATTGTATAATACTTAGGAAAAGTATAAGGAGTGAAACATCAGTAGGAAATATGGGTTTCATAATCTTTGAAGTTTGTCCGGGTTTATTCATACTCGAGATGAATTATTTACAAAATCTGCTATAACAGCAGCCGAATCACAGCACCCTCCAATGTGATGTTTCTTTGAAAAAAAAAAGCAGTGTCCGATACCAGACCCAAGATAAAAGCCAAATAAAACTTTCCATGATCGGATAATACAGGGTGAGACCAGGCTCGTACAGAAGCTGAACCACAGCACCAATCAATGTGATGGTACTTTGAAAAAATTGGAGCCTTCTTGGCCAGAAAAGCTGAATCGTGCATTTTAACTCATCATGGTGGTGGTATATTCAATCAAAGCATAATGTGTATTCAGAAGATGTTTATAAATTTAAAATAATCGATATCGTTCGCATACAAAGCAAATGCTCTACCAAGTTATCTATTTACCATGTCTTTTTTCAACCTTCTTAGGAGAAGTAGGATAACAAAGAGGTAAATACCATGAAGGTAAATGTGATGAAAGATTAGAGCCTCGAGGAGCTATGGTTCCCACCCTGTCACGCAAAGAGCAACCGAGGATATCCTAAATGAATACATATATAACTTGGGTAATTACTATGATCTTTTAATCTTCAGTGACTCCACTATTACATGATTGAAGATCTGGTATACTCTCAATATATAAGTAGACATTTGAAGCTTGACTAATGTCACATTATAACAATCACTGCCGGTAGTTACTTTGCATTGTCAATGTGACAGCTTTATGGACTCTTTTATACGTAGGTGATTCATCTGTCAGCTGTCTCAGTTTATCTGGGTTACCTTTGGATACTATCGAGGCCGTACCTCGTCTGGATCAAAGAAGGCTCAACGAAGATCATGGAAAATATTGATTAGGCATTTAAGATCAATTCGAATTTCTTTATCATTTCCTTTGGCATGTTACCTGAATTACTCTCAGTCCTAAACAAGCTCAACTAAGATACTTACACCAGTTAGTATTGACATTGAATCGTAGAGCCCACCTCCCTCGAGTTCACTCTAAAGTATTGGCTCATTGGAGAAAATTACAACCTCCTCTCTTTCAATGGCGGTACTATTCAAAAAACACCTGATCTCTAATTAAACCTGGAATTTGCTCCTGGATAATCCGAGAATCTATTTCACCCCTTAGGAGAGGTCATCCTTCATACCCACTATATATCTAGTGTTAACTTCATAAGATAACATCTGAGGTGTTTCATACTACCACCTCTACTCCGCACCCGCTGGGCAGGGTATGATATTCACCCTGAATTCTTGTGATTGTTCTTACGCTTAATCACAAAAGTTATAAGTACCAAACAGATTTAACTTTCCCTTGGCTGCTTGCGTATTAATCACAGTATGAGATCAAAGCCATTATTGCTCCTAAATTAGGAGTCCTATTACTCGCGTCACTGCAGCTTAGAGCCACCACAGATTGCACTGCCTGCTGGTGATGGCTCGCGCTGGTACTTGGTTCGCGCACGACCCCGGTGCACTTCTTTGCGAAGAGCATTTTTTATTTCAAATATTCTTTAACCCAGAGATGAGCGCATTTTCAGAAAAACGGTTCGAAGAAATCCCCAAAAAGTACATCGATCCCCTGGTGGAGAAGGGGGAAGGCGAAGGCTCCCGTCTCAATGGCAAGGACTGGAAATTGCAGAAAGATGCTTTCCGCTTGAGATCGGCCGGGGTTCGTAAATTGAACACCTGGAAGCTCAGGGAAGAGAAGAAATTGCAGGATAAGCAGTTCAAACAACGTATCGCCGACTTGAAACAAGAAAAGGCCGATGAAAGAAACATGAAGATCGAGGCGACCAAGAAGCGCAAGGAAGCGATCGCAGAAAAGGAGAGATACGAGAAGATTGCTCAAAAAATGCACGCCAAGAAGGTGGAGAGATTGAGAAAGAAGGAGAAGAGAAACAAGCTTTTGAAAGAGCGCTAAGCACGTTCATGTGTGGATCTTTTGGTTCGGGCGTTTTCTTCGCACGTGCTTCTGTGCATTGTTCAAATGGTCTTATTCCTTTTTTGTATGAAAATCCCCATTAGGATTATTATCCGTATTAAGCTCTGACAGAACTCAGAACGTGCTCTGCTGTGGTCAACTTTCCACATCGCTAAGCTAGCTTGAGATGGACGTCCTTCATACAGACACTCGCAGGGCAATTACCCGGATCAAGGGTCACTGGTATAAAAGGCGCGGTACCCCCGCGCGTTACGGCGGTTGCGAAAATTTGGGATTTGTGTCACCTGACGTCTTATATACAGTGCCATCTTGTTCACTGTATTCATCTTTCCGACTTTCTTCTTGTGGGTATCTCGCTTGAAATCCAATTTGGCTAGTGCATTTGCGGAAGGCTGACCTCGGGGCTCTCCCATACGAAGATACATTGACTTGTCATCTTTCAGTTCGTTCTCATTTCTTTAACACCATTATATTATAATAGATCTATCCCCATCAAACATGGACTCTTTGAAGCTTCCCACCACCGCGGCCACAGCATCCTCCTTCACAGCACCCGGCTCTTTGTCGTTTCCTCAGGGAATCGATTCGACCAACATCAAGAAAAGCGAAGATGGTGAAGTTGGCGTGAAGGAACCCAATGCGAATGATGACGAGAGTGCAATGTCTGGAATCGTGCCGACACTACAAAATATCGTTGCTACTGTGAACTTGGGCTGTCGCTTGGACTTGAAAACCATTGCCTTGCATGCCCGTAATGCCGAATACAACCCCAAAAGATTTGCTGCCGTCATTATGCGCATTCGAGAGCCCAAAACGACGGCGCTTATCTTTGCGTCGGGGAAAATGGTGGTCACTGGTGCCAAGTCCGAGGACGACTCCAAGCTAGCGTCCAGAAAGTATGCGCGTATCATTCAAAAGTTGGGGTTCAACGCTAAATTCACCGACTTCAAGATTCAGAATATTGTTGGCTCATGTGACGTGAAATTCCCCATCAGACTAGAGGGTCTTGCGTTCTCGCACGGCACTTTCTCGTCTTATGAACCCGAGCTCTTTCCTGGATTGATTTATAGAATGGTGAAGCCAAAAATCGTCTTGTTGATTTTTGTGTCGGGGAAGATTGTCTTGACTGGTGCAAAACAAAGAGAGGAGATCTATGCTGCTTTCGAGGCCATTTATCCGGTGTTGAGTGAGTTCCGTAAATCGTAATAGCCGCTCATCCCGGCCGAAGGCATCGATAGGCTTGCGGGAACGTATGGCTTGTCAGGGTTCTGTGTACTTTTAGTTTTCATCATCTGCGCCTCTGAGGAGGCATTTCAAATCTATGTTGCATTCGTGAGCCCCTGTCAGCCGAAAACAGTCTTAACCTGGTTGCTCTGTAGGCTTTTTGGTCCATTCGAAGAAATTACAACGATGCTCCCCAAGCTCGGTGCTGCTACCTTTTGAACTTCTTCCGCAGCACCAGAATCTTTTGCCTTTGCTTGCTTGTGTTTTGCTTGTTTTCAAAACGCACTGCTCGTTATGATGGCATAGTGGTGGATTTTCGTATACGAGGCTGACGAATTTGGAAACAACGTCGATCTTTTCAGCAGTTTGAGAAGCGTCCAGCTCCGTCTCTGTTTGTACCGGCGGATCGATGTTTTCCCGAAAAAAAAAGTTGCTGATAGGCTGTTGTGAGACTTTTGGAGCTGACTTTCTACCCTTGTACGTGATTCTTTGATCGACAGGGATCCTGATCTTCTTTGACGACGTCTGCGAGTCAGAGGTGCTGGATGAATCTGTTTCCGGGGTATCCGAGTCCACTGTACGTTTTGCAGAAGTACGCAAAAACATCGTGGAAATGTCTCTGTGCTTGGCCAACTTGTAGAATGTCTTGGCCTCGAACAGTAAACGCTTTTGCGGCAAATAAGCTTCCACTTGTTGGTATTTCACGTCAATATCAGTCATCACTGGGCAGTGATCTGAGCCGTGCAAAAAAGGAAGAATGTCTGCTTGCGTTACATGGTCAAGATCGTCATCGCTGCTCACTAAAATGAGGTCTATGCGAGAGCCGAAGTTGGACTGTCTGGCATTGGTCATGGTATTCCATACCGTGTACAATGCAAGTTTACGCTTCTGTAAGTGCCTGGTAGTGTCGTGCAAAAACTGGGTGGGGTGTCTTGGAGCTGCACTCAACGAGGGTAAAGCAAATCTGTGAAAAATGCATCTATGAGAGGTTGACGATTGGAACGCTAGACAGGCGGGTTCGTTTTTCTTTTCGAACTCCTCGCCACCCTCGCTCAAATTGTTGAACACGGCTTTTTTCTTGATGAGTTCGTTGATGGATTCTGCGCTATCGATGAGGTCGGGGCTCACGTTGATGTCACCCATGATTACGACTTTTTTGCCGAGGTTATGCAAGTTGGCGCATCGGCGAAACATGACTTCGAGAAAGTTGAGACGGAATATCTGGCCCTCTGGGGTGCCCATTGAGTTTGCAGGGCAATATAGCGAAAAAATCACTGTATTGTTGGCCAACTCCACCATGGAGCACCTGCCTTCAGAGTCGAGCAGTAGCAAATCCTGCTCTGATATTTCAAGTTCCGACATGGTCTCTTTCGAGAGATACCCTCCAATGGATTCTCCGGTGGGCAAATCACAATATCGTACACCTTTTGTTCCATCTGTCAATCGCCCTGAAATTCCCTCCTCGGCCTTCAAAACGGTGAGAGCTTGTTTGAGCTGAGGGGATTCGTCATCACGGGGAATTCGGACGAAGAGACCTACTCCACTATAGCCCTTTTTTGCCTTGGGGATCAGTATAAACGAGCGGTAGCTTTCAAGAAGCCCAAATTGCGAAACAGAGTCCAGCTGGATCTTGAGTTCCTGAAGAGAAACAATATCTCCATCGAGAGCCGCAAGAAATGCGTTGAAGCTACCTCGTAGTTGGTTCCACGGATGATAGTTGAAGATAGTTTTACATCCGTTGACGTTGAAAGTCAAGTACCTCACATCCAGCCTCAGTTTTCGAGGTACACGATCTAGCGGACTTTTTCTCGCCGCGGATCCCGTGTTGTTGTTTTCCATACGATACAGAGATAGGTAAGGTTCGCAGCATCCACGTCTGAAACTTATTGGTGGACTGCACTTGAGCTTCTCAGGCACCGATTCTACTTCTGCGATTCTCATTACATGGGAGCCCCTCATAATACAATTGATTTTTTTTTAAAGAAATGCATGGATTCTCATACTATAGAGGAATCGCAATGCGGTGGTTGGTGATTCTAGAACTTTGACTTCGCAATGTTTGAGAATACTGATGACATTTTGCGCAGCCACGAGTGGTAGTTTGTTTTGATCTGGAGTGCAGTATTGTTTAGGAGACGCGCTGAACAAGTCTACGATTCCGCGATTCTAAAAGTTTGCAAAACAGCATTTCCCTTTTTTTTTGTCTTTTTTTCAAGGAGACATGAAAAGCCCCTTATAATTTAAAAGGTGCGGTTATTTGCGAATTTCGCGGTATGAAATTGAGAAGAGATAAACAATAACATTAGCAAGCAAAGATGTCGCGTGTGAAGCGGCCAGACCGGGGATGTTAGTTATTTAAAATGTGCGCGAAATATTCATTTATGAAGAGTAACAAAATATAAAATATATTATGAAAGTTATGAGAATGGTCACAATATCGTCGCAGTCATATTTTATCATTTATTTTTAAAAAAAAAGAAGCATCACACTGGAGGGTGCTGTGGCTCGGCTGCTATGCAAGCCTCATCTCAGCAAAACTACATATTCTATAGAAAAAACCTCCGATGGAGTCTGGAGTTTTGAGTAGGACTTCCTCATATACAAATATTAATCAAACGCTGTGTTTTGACTGGCCAGATCGTTGATTTGGTAAGTCGGAGCGTGTTTCTCTTTAACTTGTAAGTGGAAAGGTTTGATACACCTATTTTCCTTTTTTCAGTATGTAAGTAATTGGACTATAGACGATGGCACATTGTTGACTTTTATGTGTACAGTTAGACCGATTTATGACAATTTTGAGCACGAAAACAGCTTTACTTGGAAGAATAGTCAAACTTAAAGTGACCCTTTACACCAAAAGTGCCTTGCGAAGTAAAACCCTCTTACAATTCTCGGTCAAATATATGTTGATTGTAAAAACAGGTTCTTTTTTTTAGAAACAGATGCATTGAACCCTATTGCGCCTAAGACCCCGGTTCCAAACCCGGGCGACAACACAAAAAACTGGATGTGCGGTACACATTGCAAGTCTTTTTCGCTCATCATTTTTGATAGTGATTCATTTGTGTAATTTCAACCTAATAGTTACAGAGTCAAAGGCTGCTTCGAGGGAGTCATTGACAACACAATTATTGATATCTGTACAGAATGTGCAGCACTGATTAATACCCTCTGAGGAATACCGTATACCGTAAATTAACCATAATAAAGCCGTAAATTGACCTCAATAAACCTGTAAAAAACTCACATATTAATTATATATTAACCGTATATTAACCTCAATAAACGTAATGTGTTACGGCGCAATTACGATTCACAGTACAAGCGGCCGTAGAGCGTAGACGTAAATAAAACACGAAAACGCGCAACTTTGGCCAGACTCGCGGTCCTGGGATCTGGAAATGCCTCGGGGAACCCCATGTACAGAAAGAGCAATAGTGTTCAGAGCATGAATTTCAACACATGTTCTTGTCAAATGTATCAGTTCGACCATAAATCAGCAAGCTCGAAACGAGAACGAAAAAATGAGAAAAGGGCAATTAGATAAAATCTCAACCTTGAATGCCGCTACTCTAAAATAACGTGTGGGCTGAGACGTCTCGAATCCGCGCGTGGCTTCCAGAGTCTTGTGCGATGGCCAGGTCCACTTTCCACTCGGTCAACACCAGCGAAAGCGTCCGGAAGGAACAGAAACCAGGTGATATCTCTGAATTGAGCTTCAGAACCACTAAACACAAAAACATAAGATTACCCCTCATTTTCATTTGCTTGATTTTACTCCATTGCCCTTCACGTGCTAGCTCTCCATTATGGAGCCCTGGCCTGGCCTGTACGGGCTCGCATCTAGAGTCATTTTGACTTTTTCCCTGATAACGCGTCGCGTGGGCACGGATGTTGCGCAAGCTTCGCGGTACCTTGGCGCCTGTATTAACTTTTCCTTCTTTCGAATCACACTTTTGAAACGGGCAATTGATCACACTTTTGTCTTTGTACTATCGATACGTTCTTTTCGGTTTGATTGACTCGTCTTGAGCTTTTCTCATTCAAATCCCAGATAATTCCACGCCACTTTCGTTCATCGCGTGTCCCTCGTTTCACCCCTTATATGGCCTTGCAAAGATGTTAGATGCGGAGACTTTCATGAAGAATAGTCCGTTTCAGGTGTCCAGTAATATCGCATATAACCTCTCCAACACGACCCCTGAGCTTTTGAAGTTTCAGCTCCAAGAGCAATCGCGTGCTCAGATCCAGCAGTCGCGCCCACTCGAGTCGCTGTTTGCCGAACTGTCTTTCAACACACATCTTCAAAATGTGCTCCATGAGGGCAGCTTTTCTTTTGACGAAAATGAGGATAATGATGATTTTCTGAATCAGGGCCATTCCTCGGGCCTCTCGAGCCCCTCCTCGGTATCGTCCTCCTGGAAAGCAGTTGCAGGACTGAAAGACAAAAGCTACTCCAACATGCGGGTCTTGATAGAGAACAGCGTGTTCGACACGTCTCGGATCACGCCCAAAGCCGTGCTCTCCTTGGCGCAATTGAAGACCTTGAAACAGAAAATTGCCGAGGAAACTGAGCTCAGGGAATATTTGGAGGAAAAGTGCCTGCTCCTGAACCAGTTCTGCACCACGCTCCTTGCGGGTCTAGACTCGGCTCCACCAGACTTAGATGCGCTGCTTTTGGTCAATGTCTTGAAGCAAATGAGCGACCTTCAGCTGCGTTTGATGAAAGTCTCTGCAGACCTCGAACAGCACAATGTTCAGCTCAATAACCACAACCTCGTTTGTCTTATATCTGGTTACATCGAAGATGTGCGGCTCTCGAACTTATCGAGGGATGGCACCTTCGATTTGTCTTCCTCTAAATCTGGCAATACTGAGGATGCTCTGTCCATGCGTGCTTTCGAGGCGCTTTTCTCCCACATAGCGTCGCTCGCGGCACAAAAAAGCGTGTCTCTACCTGAATACACGGTGGAATCAGCAACGGATTCTATGCAAGACAAAATAGCCTGGGCCTCGAGATGTATTGACGCTCTTGCGTCCGTGCCCCCGCTGCTGTCTCCTACTTCCGCCGAAAGTCCCGATACCACCGGTGTAGAAGATGATTCCGTTGTGAAAGACCATTCCTTTTTGTCCGCCTCTCCGTATGAGGCATACAAGAAAGCTGCCAGTCTGGACAAGGTCTTGTCGGAATACAAGCTTGCCTTGAACGACTTGAAGTTCTCTCAGGAGTACTTCACCAAGGAGTACGCGTATCTCAAAGAAAACTCGCTCAAAACTATTCTGGAGTACAGAAAGAAAAACTCTTATCTCGAGAGGGAGTTAAGCCGTCTTCAAAGCATGTCTCCCGCAGGTCCACGAAGCCCGTCTCGCGACTCTTTGAAGTCGAAAGATCAAGAGATCTCCAAGCTCCGCAGAGAACTCAATAGCATGAAGATTGACGCGATGGGAGGTCCCTCACAGACCCCACCGACCACAGCAAACCCATCCCTACTATCATCTTTGGGGAGCGAGGAGCAAGATGAGCCTGCTTTCAATCCCATGTCCTCTCCTACAAGCCTGAAGGGCACGAGCACGGCGATTTTGAGAAAAGAATTCAAAAAGATTGTGGAGGGTATCCAGGATCAGTATGAGTTAGAGTTAGAAGAGGAAAAGGCCAAGAGGCGTGAGTTGGAGCTGCGGTTGCACCATACAACGACTAACTAATGTATCATATGTACTATAGAACCGAGAGCGGTATCACTGGTGCCGTACTCGGAAGCATAACTAGATTACCTAATTATTGTAATATCTGAAAATCCAGCTAGTTATACGAAATATATCTGAAGCTAATACGCGTCGCGCTGCATTCCATCGATCAAAACTCGTTCGTAATATGTACAAAAGCTCTTATTTTTCTTGTGTTCATGGGAACTGAAGTAGCTGCTCTTAAACTATTTCAATCCATAGTGCTGTACGAGGCTTTGCTGAACCCGAGGAAAGGGGTTTAGGCCTGTAAGAGGTAATCTCACTAAGCGGCGTAGCTTCAGCAGTGGCAAGATTTCGGCCATAAATGACAAAAGATTGCGTCTTCTCAGAATTCTTCTAGAAGCATTTAGAATGCATTGCGTGGCTGCCAATGATCAGCCTAGCTGGTAGTGGCCAACATTCCAGTCTAACACTGCTGAGCCGAGTACCCTTGCTCTCGTTGCG
>JAKTWD010000882.1:0-15211 GCA_030581935.1 Metschnikowia corniflorae
GGTGTGGGATTTATTCATAAAAGCAAACTGGTTGCGTTTCCCTTTACGGTCCATGTACTTTTGCAATGCTTCCGCGTGTTTGCTCGAGTTGCAGGCCACATATAGCCCGGTGGCCTTGATGATTTCAAGATCGTGGGTCGATATGGGTGGGAGTGGCGTCAGAAAGAGAAGTTCGCGCGGTTTTTCGACCGTTTTCGCAAAAATGCCATTTTCCAGGGCCTGTTTTATGTTATCCGTTGAACTGGCCTGTTTTGCGGCATCAAGCCGGTATTTATAGTAGGAATGGTTTGGGTCTGCAGGCGAAAAAAACTTGAACTGGCCATTGCTATCATTTTGCCTTAGCTTTTCTTCAAAGCTGGGTCCGTTCTTCAAAATGTACAGAATGGACTTTTCAATCGCCTGCTTTATCGGTAGCGGCGGGACCGGGGGGATTTCGGTGTGTGGGCCCGTTGAGTTCATGATAAAGTGGCGGATCTGGATGGATTTGGATGGTTTGGGGACGGGTTATGTGCGGTCCAGGTCACGTGATTCGGTTCCGGTGGCTGCAAACGAACATTGTAGTTTTCGTTGTTGGTGTGGGAAGTGGCAGTATTTTTTGTCGTTTCTGTCGTTTTTGTAAATTCTGTATTAGCCAATACAACTGGCATCGGAGAAAGATTTTTGTAGTTTGAAGCGGCCGGTTTGTGTGGAGTCATATTTATGAAATGCATTTGCCAGTTTGAGGAATTGATAGGTCAGCATTTTGTGTGTTAATTTGATTCAGGACTACACAACTTTGAAACTAAAATTCTTAAAATAAATACGTGATATAATGAATAGTTTTGGCCGTTGGATACAAATGTATTTGGTCAATTGCTATAGCTGTGTGATCACTCGAACACTGCTTATACATCCCCATTGGGTCACCAATTTTTTTTATTTTCAGGCTTCAGAAATTTTTGACAATTTATTTTCTCTTCATTTTATAGTCTTTAAAGTATATTTCAAAGAAAATCAACAGAATTGTGATTGTTACCAGTGAGTAGATGGTCTCAAGAGACAAAGATACGACCTCTCGCAAAAGTTCACCAGCATCCGTGACCATGAGGTCAAGTTCAATGTCACAACGCCAGGATCAGTCTCAACAGACCCATCAGATTTGATCGTGGTCCAAGTAGTAGTGAAACTCTCTCTAATTTGTTTTTCCCCGTGATAGTTTCAGTCGTAAGATCAGAAATCCAGCCTCAATTTGAACCCGCGTAGTTCTGAAAGCATTTTTGTTCATATTATGGATATTCCAAGCTTGAGCGGCTCGAAACTTTTACCTTTTCGAAACATCGATGAGTTTGTAGACGGCAGAAAGGGTCTTCAAGCTAGAGCTTAACTTGAGATGTTTGCTCATTGCCGCAACTTCTGAAGCAATTGTCTGGCGAGAGGCGGTCTCAAATTGACGAGATATTCTGTCATGAAAGAGTCTTGCATATTTGACGCCCCAGCAATATCGCTTGAAGCTACTGACCGAAAATGAAAGCAACTTGAAAGGCCGACCTGAGAGTTCTCGAGATATATCGAGAAATATCCAAGCACTAGGCCGCCAAGACACCTCAATGAAGCCAGACCAGTCCATCACAACTCAATACTCAAATCTTGATGTACACCCCATACAAATCAAGGACCATAGCAAGTACCACCCAAAACAAAGCGTAGACCACAGCCCCGCCACTGGCCTCTAACGTGTTCACAGACATGTTTACCAAACCCGTAGTGAGGTTTGCAGCCACAAATCTGCCGAGGCCGTTTCTATTGATAGCATCCAAAATTCTGTAGCCACTTGAACCAGTAATTCTTTCGCTCAAATTGAACAGAGAAGCATGGTGTGAAAGTGACCTCCCAGAGCACCTAAATTATCTTGGCCAATCCACTGGATATAGGGCCTGTGAACGAAGAATCGTCAAACTCATCAGCACTATGGTAGAAATAAGAAGGCTATGCGTAGGCGAGACAGCGAGCCACTTTTTCTCCTTCAAGTAAAGACCAACACCGAGTGGATTGTTATAGGTCCTTTTGGTGGTAAGCGCAAATGATCCAAATTATTGGCCAAACACAAAGATACTGAGGTACCCCATAAATGAGGCCAGCCCATCCTTATTCATTGCGACGAGGTTTGTTGCCTGTTTGCCTCGTCAAGAGATTCTCTTCATGAGTTCGGCACCACTATAAGGGTGTTCTCATATTTCGAGGGCAGAAAGCTGAGATCCAAAAGCCCCGAAACTTTTACTCATAGTCGAGCGCTGATACGGGAAGTTTGTTTTCAGAGAGCTCACCATTTCTCTCAAGACACAGGTTTCGGTATCGAGTATTCACTTGAAGCTGTCGATGCTGAAAACAGACCCAATATGTCTGTGTGCATTTTTCCTTACTTGTCGAGTCTCATCAAATTCAAGGTGTTCACGAATATAAAAATTTCTCGTCAGACACATGTTAGATGTCTTCTTAACAGACGCATTATTAACCTTTATGGCACTCTCTGTTTCCTGCTCAAGTATTGGATGGTGGGTCTGTTCAAGTCTCTGTTCAAGTCTCTGTTCAAGTCTCTGTTCAAGTCCAAATTTTCTCCAAATTCTATCTAAATTTTGAGCTCAGAAACAGACGAGCTAGGTCGTTCTCTTACCTAACCTTATGGTCTTGATTTCTTGATGGAAATGAATCATGAAGTATTCCTATTACCGTTATTATCATCACTCCACATAGTCAATTGTAGCAAAGTCTACAGCTCTGGAAACTGATGGAATCTCAGGCCAGGCTTGTGAGTAAGTAGTATTTACGCGGTAATTAAGTTTTAGTATTTCTAAAATATCTTTGCTACTTTCTAAAATAAAATTAAGATATCCTCAAAAAGTATTTTTTCCAGCCATGTTCTGGTATCTTTCATATTTTCTAAAGAGCACCAAAGCATTTTAACATGGCAAAGCAACTAATACCTGAGGAAGAGTCAATGGATAATACCCTCTTCGCGTGAAATGGCAAAGTGAAGAACAAAAGAGCCTGAGAATCACATCAAATGTTTTCAAGAAGAACGAGTCGATCGCAGAGGAAAACAAATTGATGAGGCATCTCGATGAAATAGACAAGATGAAGATTGGAATGTTGCACAATACGACAGATCTCGAAGAGCTGTGTTCCCGTCATCTATGAGATGGCAAGAGACGAATTTCGGTCACATTGTCCTCACTGAGATAGATCAAGGGTGTAATAATGGGAAGTTTTGCTTTGCTTTGTGAATTTCCGTCAGTGTGTGCAAATTTAAATGGGTGCAAAAGGAGATTTGAAAATACAGGGCCCAAAGCTGCGCGGCCGTGTTGATGGATTTGCGGTGAATGGCGCGTCAACTTAAAAAAGAAGCAACATCACAGATGGTTAAATTCTTTATAGCCCATCTCACAATAAAGTAAATGAAAGCAGACGCAAGACGAAACGTTAAAGTTCGCTTGCTTCACTTTCTTGCTCTATTTTAATAGAGTTGCTCATTTCCTCTACCATTTTCTTCTCTATCTCTATTTTCTTTTTGAAAGCTATAAAAGGGCCATTCTGCTCTAACTGTTTTCCATGCTTTAGAATAAGTGTAAGTTTACCCGGATAATTACAATTGAAACTTAATAAATACTTTAAAGTCCTCTCTCGACGTAAAATTACGAACGGTGGGAGCCGATTGGCGGAATTACGCTATGGCATATAAGCCCCTAGAATTCCTCAAGCTTGGAATTAAACCGCTCGGATTTTGAACAAATCTTGCTCAATGAGCCGGAAAATCACATATATTCTTGCTTCAGTAAGAGATGTTCGCAAATTTGGCAATGCTTGTGATGATAATCTTAATATTTACGCTCATCTCGCACCGTTTCATAGACACTCCCTGTACCACCAACACTCTTCCATATATAGTAAAGTTTGTTAGTTTTGCGAATCCGAGACTTCTGAGAAGAAGCGGATCACTGTGTGAATCTGTCAATTAAATTTCTAGAATCGATTTTCGGCTCTTGGCCAACGGAAAAATTGCAATCCCCAGTGGATCATGTGACCATGTGCAATTTGTAATTCAAAAAAGTGCTGCTAAAATTCGAAAACGCACTCATATCTTCTTAAACTTTCAAAAACATCACAATTTTATTACCTTCCGATGATCCAATATTCAAAGTTTCCTTTTCAGTTTCACCGAGTCCGTAATCCAGAAACTCGTCTACATATCCATCTTTAGCCGGCCCGATCGCGCACACTTTCGGATGCGTTTACGCCTCGCATGAGTGAGCATGATCAGTGTCAGTGTTGCGCGCTGGCGTAATTTTGCGTAAATCGTAGTGATATTTACGATTTTACGTTAAAAAAATACGATTGCGAATTACGATTACGACGTCTCCCATTTTCGTAAATCGTCATTTTGTAATACGTTTTACTTAATTTTTTTACGATTTTTTTACGATTTATTTACGAGATTTTTACGATCTTATTACGATTTTCACGGTATTTTAAGGTCTTTCTCCAGTGAGGCGCTCATTAACCAGTGCTGCACATCTTGTTCAGATAATGGGTTAGAGCCCTTAGCAGAAGCACTTAACATGCACGTGTTCACGGCCGTCATTTTTATAATAATGGAATGCTCCACGCTCGTTGATTAAGAAAGAAGAGAAACGAGAACAACTCGCCTCATTCACGCCGCCTTCTCCTGAGCCCACTATTACCATTCTGCGTGCTCAAGTACGATGACGGATATCTCTTCGGATGGGTCTTGTTCACAGGCTAACTTCAACTCCAATAAATCGAAACAGTTGAGTTCGCCTGCCTTCAGAGTTTGGTGACAGGGCCATCCTCTATATCGCCACCGCTCTTGATCCAAAGTACAAACTCAAATATTTTGAGACCAGAGAATCGTTCCCGCGTGTCTTGGTAAGTTGCATCAGGAAAAATTTGGAAGATTCGTTCAAACTTTACGAAAAGTACTATGGATCACAGAGATTTCAGAATGAGGTAACTGTGGAACACGGCTCATAAAGTGATACCCGGCCAGGACTTCCCTTATCTTCGTCACCATGAAGGGTCTGGCCTACCTTCCTGGAAAATCTGAAAACTTCCGTATCGTCGATTATTATCGCAGTAGGAAAAGACAATTTCCTATACTTTATCAGCTTGCAAAAGACATTTTGGCTATTCCAGCTATGACAGCGCCGGCAGAATCCTTTTATTCAATGCGGCGATATGATCACAAACAAGGGAACTAAATTTATACCAGCCACAACCAAAATGATGGCAGTGATCAACGACAAGGCGAGGAAAAGAAGGCCAGATGACTTTGACCTGGGTGTGGAACTGATGATGAGAACACTAAAGATGACGTGGAGTTATCCGACCAGGTCGCGAGAGAGATCAAGGACAATGTTGACGATGAGATGGAAGTCGATGCTGGTGAAGTTTTCGAGATCCATTGAGTACATGCATTCTTGATGATCGGTTAGATTCGCTATTTTTGAGAAGCTCTATTTAAGCACGAAACAGCTTATTTCTTCAAACATCACTCTACTTAACAAAAATAAAATCCGTTCCGCTTAGATCTCTACGAACACAATATCGAAGTAAGTAAATTTATAAATCCATAATATCAACACACTTTCAAAGTGTCAAGTGGAGAGATTGCCCACAAATGAGAGAAATTTAGCTAATCACTGTCTCATACTAATGAAGTCTCATTAGCATCTCCTAGCCAAATGTCTGCAAAACTCAATTTTTGGGTTCGAGTCAATGGAAAATTCCATTTTTTCGCGTGAATCGGCAAAGTGAAGCCAAATAAAAGAGCTTGAGGGTCAATTCCTTGAATATAGTCGAAAGGTTTTGGAAACACATTGAAACATTCTGCACCTTACTCGGGCTTGGATTTACAACGGAGCACCCTTAGGAAGGATTAGACAGCAGGTTGAAAATACCGCATGTGGCTTATATATTTACTTTGCTCCAGGAATACAACATTTCGCAACTCAAGGAGATTAAACCCTTAGTCGCTGTGAATTTTCCAAAAGCGTGTGTCAAATTACTCAAATACTCACTATGCGGTCTTGTAATATCGAACCCCCAAAATTTCCTCAGAACGCGGCAATGCTTGATCCTCGTCTGAAGTTGGACTTTTTTTGACCATCAACTTTCCAAAGCCGATCAAGAAGCTCCATTTTAACTCTTTCAGACTACGACAAGAGGCAGAAACCAGCAAACCACATATTCCCCAAGTCATGTACCACAACGTTGAGGTCAAACATCTTGGGTATTCTCACTTTTGTGATTTCGTGATAACACCGATTTCCCGGGATGACGATGACACCACTAGTGATGTACCTTGTGATGACACCGTCCATACATTCCCCACACCATCGGCTCAATGTTTGTGAAGGATGGAGCCAGGCAGTATTCAATATAAAAAGGTGGGTCAGTGAGGCCAAGGGAGCTAAATATGGCAAATACTTTTGGAGTATATCCCTACTTTTGTTCCACCAGGCTATTTCGCAGCCAATAAACCTTCCATGGGGGCACCTTCCATGGGGCGCCTTCCATGGGAGCACCTTTGCACCTACAGAACCCCGCCACAACCACGAAACTTTTCACAAAAAGAAAAATCAGGCAAGCTTGACCGAAAACGATCGAAATCGCCAGGAAAACTCCGCCTTTCTGTCGGAACTCTCCCCGGTTCAACTGCCCAACACCGCTGGTGTACGGGTGCGTATACGATCCGCCAAACTGCTGGTGCTGGTCAATGTATTTGTGACCGTCGGAATCTAGGTTCTATCGAAACCATTTGCGACCAGCTAGCCAGTGCGTGTACAGATATAGCACTAGACTGAGCTATAGAGCTCTTCCATCTAATGCTTCTGTATAGGAAAACTACAGTAGCAAGAAGGTTGCAAGCTGTTTTGCTATGTGCAGGTCGCCTACCCCAGCAGTTTAGGCCCTGGCGAATTCAGTCAAAATCTTGAGATAATCATCTTTCAGCGCCCTTATGACTTCTTCAAAGTGGATTAAACTACTCAATCTATATAGGTGTGATTATCTACACTTTGTGGCTTGTATAGGACAACCCCATTTTGGGTGCTGCGTCGCGGCTGCAAAGTATGGCTGCGGTGTAATCAGTTCCACTTCATGCAAGGAAAAACCAAGTCCAATGATCGCTCAGATTTCATCAGTACTAGATATTTTCATGAAAAAAGATTTGAACGCAAATGAAAATGTATTACTAATGTTTCGAAATGAAGCAGGAAGAGGATTGTAATGTTGCACAATACTACGGATTTCGAAGAGCTACGTTTCCCGTTATTCATTGGTACCGTAATATTCATGTTATGGCAATTTTCGGTAGCGTGTCTCCAAGTTTTAAATTTGAATTTGATGCGGTAAGATTATGAACAATTTACGGAAAAATTACGAAAATTACGAAAACATTACGAAAAATTATGAAACATTACGATGTACGATTACGATGGTGACTACGATGGCCCCCAACAACGTAATTTGAAAAATGGTGGTAATTACGCTGGTCTCAGATTCGTAAATCGTAATTTTGGCGTAATTTTGACGTAACGCGCAACACCGATCAGTGTATATAAAACTGGTCGAACCAACTACTGTGGCAAAAGTCCCACGAGGACATGGACGACCAGTATTTTTCGAAGAATTTGACTTATCAAGATGATGTACTCCAGCGATGTCCTCGCCGTTTGAGTCTCTTCTCTCCGAGGTGAAGTCATTTGTGACGGACAGAAAAAGATAATTGCTAAGAGACAATCAAAATATTGGCAGTTGAGGGGCTATGTACCGGAACCAGACCTTGATTCATTTGTCATGGGGTAGAAGAAGAAGGCCAACCCACAATCAGTATGTCGCATGATTTACATTTATACTGGAACGAAAGAGGCTTTTGCCCCTTGACTCAATTGGGGAAACCTAAATGAAGAGCTGTGTCAGGGCCTAGGACCGTCCTAGCACGCTCACAAAAAAAGGTAGTTTCTCACTCGGAAGTGCTTCTAACCGTAGGTATCAACATCAAACACCTCTTTCCTCACTTCGAAAAGAGGTCAGTCATCATATACTCACCAAATATACCTTAAAGTAGACTCAAACTATGAACAGTCAGAACTACGCTACGTCAGAACCTAACAAGCTGAACGAGAGCAATCCATACATTCTAGATGACGGAGATGGGGAGAAAGACCACGGAGGTTCCGAAGCTGGTGATACGCTGGACGAAAAGCCAATTTTATTTCAGATGACGACGAAATTACTTCCGACTTTGTGTAAAAAGGGATCAAATATACCAGTGATTTTTGGGCATTCTCGCGATTTCGATCGGTTTTGATGCGGTCATCTTTTGCTCTCCCTTCTTAGTGTGGAGATGTACCTTCTTACTAGCAAGCGAGCTCAAAACAGACAAACGTTTCCTCTAGGAGACGAAACTGATCTAACCCACATCGAGATTGGTTAACCGAAGCGACAATGGCTCGACTGGATTATAAGTTACCCTTCATGGGGTGAATATTCATGTTCGACTCGATGCGTCGATATACGGCCATCAGACCCAAATGTAGTTCATAAGAGGAGTGAAATTCTGATCACTTCATGGAAACTGTCGAAGAAGCATCAGTGTCCTTTCCCAGAATATTGCCCAGAAATGAGTCTCGAGCAATCACCCGTACTGAGCCTTTTCAATATAGTAACAAGGACCCCTAAGTATTTTTATGAATATTGCTACTCCTTTAAGCAAATCCATTTGTAGTCAGACACTTCTCTCCTCTGTATCTCACTTCGAGGCGTTAAACGATTGAATCCATATGTGCAGCCAATATCGTCACTCAGCATGCAAAATTCAAACCACCTCCATCAGTCTATTAAGCTCATTAAAAACACATCATGACCAGAATCATGTCAACTTGGCCATACTCTCAGTGCATCCGATGAGTACCGTCCAGATTCAAAAACTGAAGATCTTCTGCTTTCGTCACGGTTACGACTTCAATATTGTTTGTTTCCTTAGTAGAGCCTGCTGCCCCGGCTTCCTGTGACATTTTCTCATCAAGGTCTGTAACATCCTTCGAGCGAGGGACCGCACTCAAATTAATGATAACAGCCTTGATTCTCATGATTTGGATAGGGTGAGTTAGGATGCGGTTCAAAATTGTCTATCTAGGTACCAAATACGGTATTGGTTTTTGGCCAGTTGTATTCTGCGAGACTGTTCTGCAACAGATGTCATGGATAGGGAAATATGGAACAACCGTCAGCTATTAATTCCATCAATGGAATTGCTTCGCGCACCATAACGGCCCGAGTTTCCTTGTTGAGAACAATGGTGATGAAACGGGCAGTCATAGCGCAGATAAGTTTTGAAAAGCATCGAGGTCGCTGAGGGGAAAGCCAAAGAAAAAACTATTTTCTGGTTTTTGGCTTCGTGCTTCAGAGCTAGTTGTGGCAATCTTTTCCATGCAGAGGCTCAAGCTCCCTCTGACCGTGTTCCGATGCTTTGCATCCATAAAAGACTGTACTATTTATGAATAAAAGGACAAGCTTTGATACTCTATTAGGTAACTAGTCTGGAAATGTATTTGCAAAATTCGCCTGGATCCCGCGTTGTCAAAAAGATTTGGCTGCAAAAGTTGTCATCTCGCAGAAGATAGATTACATCAGCAAAAGCAGTTAAGGTCGTTTTCAAGACACACGACCAAAATTGATAATGAGTGTAGCTCATCGGATTTTTATTAGTTTTTTCTTTTTTATCTCAAATGATTTATGTGAATTGTATCGACTGGAGATCTCCCTCTTAAATGAGTGCTCTTAAGTATGGTGCTGCCTCGCAGTCGTCCGCAAAGAGGTACAATTTATTTACATTCATGAATTCTCTTTATCAAGGGCACGATTTTCATTCTAGAAAAGACTTGTTTCAGGCAAAACCTCTTTTTGACTCTTTTATTGTATACTTTTGTTTCGCTAATTGAGCTCTTTTAGAAAAAAATCATCACATTGAGAGGTGCTGTGTTCGGCGTCCGTACGGGCCTGGTCCCAGCAAAAGAATAGATTCTATATTAAAAACCTCCGATGGAGCCTGAAGTTTTGAGTATGAATTCTTCATGGGAATTCCTCGCCCAAAACTCCTTTTTACAGTGGGCTACCTATGTGTCATCGACCCGCCTGAGTGACCCGCCTCGCCAGGAAGGAAACGTGGACACCCTACGTGGGAAAACTTTTCGTACAACCTCCACGAACCAATTGAGGTGGCGTAGGTTGGTGTATGTGGTATTTGTTGGTGCAAGCATCTCAGTGCATCTTAGTGGTCATGCCGATTTGCTTCCACCACAATCTTGAACTGTCATAAGAGTATAAATGACATTGAATAGCCTGGTGATTAACTGCTTGTCCACAGAAGAGGCACTGTTGGTCCGCCCGCTCTTTGGAGTCACCCCTGTCTTGAATTGAACAAGAGCCGTGAGATCGCTCCGCTTGATCCATTCTCCTTTGTACATAGCCGTCCAGAACTTCTCCATCGAGCGATATCCCGCACCCCTGGGCAGCTTTCTAGAAGTGTTTAGCTTGAATCACCGGGAGCTTACTCTGTCTGTCCTTACTGCTGGATCTGACACAAATGCCCATAGTGCACTCGTCGTGGATTTTCTCTAATGTCGTCAGATCGCGGAGAACTTTGGTAGCACTCTTGACCGCTTTCATCCAACAGTTTTCATGGGAACCCCCTCCAAAACCGGTATTTCCAGTACAAACTATGACTGTTTCTCAAGGGCTTGCGGTGGATCCAGCGGGTCCCTCAGCACTGGTTGGGGTTTACTTTCCGAATTTGCAAATTCGCTGTTTTGGGTCCAGGAGGTGCCACTGGAGATGTTGTAGGGTCACCAGCAACTGGAGCAGAATCTGTAAAGGTGGAGAATGAATATGTTGGTTGTGCTGGCTGTGCTGGTAATGCTGATGGTTATTCGGAGTGCTGCAGAAACAACTTCAGTCCCAGCAATATAAACATGTCTTCCAAAGCTTCATCAAATCATCCACATAAGATCTATTGCTCTCAAATTTGCGTACGAAGATTGATACCTAAGGAGGGAGCGAAAAATTTTGGGACATTCTACACTGATCATCAAATAATCATTCCATTTATCAAAACGTATTTGATTACAAGCTTTTACGAAGCCGTTTGTCATATAGACCCCTTGAGTACTAGATAGAGAAGTCCAGGTTTAATGATGTCTATCACAAAAGCTTCCAGAGATGAGCAGATGCTTTTCAGGGTGCTTCACTTGTCTCAAAGAGTCTTGAAATCTATCACAAATGTCAGATTCATTCCATGATCTTTGGGAAATTTGTTTGAGGCAGCACATCTTTAAAATACAACCAGACTTGGGGTCTTTTGAGTTTGATAATCTAAGTCTTGAACTTGAATCAAATGCGGTGAAGTTTGCAACACACTAGAAGTATTGGTGACTCATATCATCACGTCTCCTCTCTATCCTGCTCCATTAAACATGTCCGGTGTGTCATTATTGGTGAAACCCATCGGATTCTTTTCCCTGAAATTAATTTTCCTTTCGGGTTCGAGTCAGAATTCCCTAAAGCTTAGATGGGTTCGTATTTGTGATCGTGTGACTCCTAAGAGTTTCTCCCGGCTCACACCCTTTCTCGAAAAATGCTCACCCTATGTTTGATAGCCCGGGTGTTCCTATGCTGGCAGAAACACTTGAACTAGCCTCCATGTGGCCCCCTTCCTTGACTCTCCTTTTCTATCTGGCCATTATTTGCTAGTTCAATCTAACGAGCTGTTCCTGAGTGATCCACAAGATAATGCCTAAAAGGACACACCTCTCCCTCTCTCGTTAAAGGTTTTGCCCGAGGTTACCTTGATATTCCAGTATTTCCATGGATCCAGTATTTCTATGGATCCAGTATTTCCATGGATGAAGGAGAAGGTGATACCAGTCACTCGTCACATATCTTGACCTCACTCGGCTCGAATGAACAAGATGATGGAACGGACCACGGACTTCCACCCCAGCTGGTTGATGAAGTATCATTGGAACCTTTCGACCCAAGGCTGCATTTCCAGGGGGAACTGATACAAAAAAGGGGGAACACCGATCAGTCGGGATGACGATGGCACCACAAGTGATGTACCTTATAATGACACAGTCCTTGCATTTTTTCACACTCAATCGGCTCAAACCACGTCGAGTACATCAGAGCCTACTCAAATATCCATTCATGATCAAACGAGTACTTTGCACCCTTCTAATACGCAAAGGAGACCAAGTAGTAGAAAAGAGGATGACTCAGTTTTTGACGATGTTGTCATGGATCAAGCTGCCCAGAAAAACCCAGATGACTATAGATATTACTCGAAATTTGGAAGAGGATCGCGATTCCCCGCAAGGTACCGTGATCATAGTCACCTGGAAGCTGCACGTCATGAGAAGAACAAGATCAACAACATACGGGCAAAGCACAGCAACGAGGACGCATGGAAGCAAGCTGATGAGGAGATCCAGAAATTCGAGAAGATGGGGGTTTTGAGGTAGTACCTATGCCAAAAGATGTGCCTAACATACCCACACGTTTCGTACATACGTACAAGGAGGATGACCTCAAAGGAGCGAAGTACAGAGCCAGATGCGTTGTACAAGGTTTCCGACAGAGAGAAGACGTCCACTTCAACAAAAACAAAGTACTGTGTCCAGTGGTTGAACTTCTGTCTATACGTACGCTATTGGCTATAGCAACGACTGAAATCTACCCCATACACCACCTAAACATCAAACTGGCTTATTTGAATGCACCACTACCAAAAGGAGAGGAGATTTACGCCATACCTCCTGAGGGATACAAAATGGATGGAAAATGCTGGCTACTCAAGAAGTCAGTATATGGTATGAAACAAGCAGGTTTCGAACGGAACAAATTCCTCTCACATAAATTGGAAAGCCTTGGGCTCAAAACTTCCGCCATTGACGAAAGCGTATTCATCATGGATCCCAGTGCCTCCATTTCTTTGAACAAAAAATAACCAAAGGGAGCATTGCAGTACCTATCGAGCGAAGTGGGGGCTACAGGATCCAAGTGTCTTGTGTTCGTGGGACCATACATCTTCCAATGACACTTAAACCCTTCTGCAGTTGATGAGCTATGCCGACCAGCACGAGCTGGAAAAAGGGACCTCGTAAAAACAGTGCACTCGGTGGACGTTCATGGGGACATCGTTGATTCTAGATTTTGTGGCGTTTGAGAATTCGAGAGAACGTTTGCTCTAAGTCGGGATTCATTTGCTGTGCGGGTAAATGTGGACGGTGGTAAACCCAGATGAAGCTTGGGAGTTCTGTGTTGCAACACTTCCGTGTGCGATCATGCTTCTACCCTAATATCCTTGACGGCGACCCTTTCTCCCTGAACTCGTTTCCTCCCGCTTTGGGTATAACTGTTCATTCAAAGAAAGGGTCCACTGCAAAAGAATTCCGACGAATCAAGGAGAAATTTAGTTCAGCAAAGTTTCCCCATGTTTTCTGTATTCACCTTCTTTTTTCAGAGAATGATTCGGGTCATATTATGGACAAGATTCGCTTACCAATCTTCACGCTCCATTTACGTATTAGGCAAAATTGCTGCTCGATGTCCTTGCATCTGGGTCAGGAGTTCAATAACTCCGTAACCCCCTGGTTTGACCTACCACAAAGGTTGTCTTTACCCACATCTTGAAAGACTTTCTTGATAGCCAGGTTTTTCAACATCGCAGTCGACATACACAGAACAAGATTTCGTATACCAATGTGGACGCGACATCCATTTCAACAGAACAGGCCAATACGGATGCAGCCCTCATTGATTGTATGACGTTCGAATGGTCAAGTTTGATGACATTGCACAAAAGGATGAAGAGTGAAACCTTTGCAAACTATTGTACATTCACTCACTCCCATACTCTGAGCTGAACCCAGCTCGCTCTTCACAATAGTCCGCCTCATCCACTTAGATGGATAACATTGTCCTTGTCTGCTTCTTATATCCCTAAAGCTCCTAGCTTAATATGGAAATATGGGACTTTAGGAGCCAAGTGCCTCCATAATCAACTCCATTTTGAGCTAGAAATGTTGCTAGTTCAGTACGCGATACTAGCACATGAATTTAGCCTTCTGTTGCTACACCGCAGCCTGTTCTCTTGCACATCCAAGATTCTAGAAGGTCATCCACTGAAAGTCCACACTGACCTTCAAGACCCGGGCAGCGTGAGCATCGGCTCAACCTGGGTCGACGTCTCAAGGTACTGCTCCTCATTGACAATTCCCGCAAGAGTTTATACAAAGCTTGGGAGAGGTCATTGTAGGCACGGCCAAAACATCCGTAGCCGTAAGATAAACAATCGGGATGTGGCCTGATGGTCTTTGTGAAGAATCCATGACATTCTTCTGGCCCTTTATGTGTTTCTCCTGGAGATCTGCCTCGGGTCATCTTGTCCAGACCTTTGCTCACAGAAACGGTCCTATAGCGACCGTAGATGACAACGAAATATTTCCTTTTTTGTCGACCGCCGCGTCGGTCAATCCAAAATCTGAAAAGCCCGAGTTTGTACCGAAATCCAAGAACTCAAGCTAGAGGTGTTTCGTCGGGTCTCCTTTAAGGTGATACTCGGGACTTGTTCTCAGGTTTCCTCAAGAACATATCTGATATGAACGTTCACCCAGATTTCCTTCACATAGCCCTCCAAGAGTTGCAAATACTTGGAATCGTGTTGTCGGTAACATTGCAAGGCTTGTGGAGCTTGACAATAGGAGTGTGAAGATTCGAGTGTTGCATGCCACGCCCAAATGTTGCCTCTCAGCAACAAAAAATCTCTCACTTTATGCTCAATTCGGTTCTTCGACTTCGAAGAGCTTCATAAAACCCAGCAACTTATCGTCAATTGAGTAAAGTAGCATTTTGAACTTTTTCAATGTTCTTTTTCTTTATTTTTTTAAAGATTCAATTTTCAATGTCGAAACCCGGCCGTGTGATTTCTTCACGGAGGGATTGAGTTATTCTATCCACCAAGGCAGTATTCCAAGGTTTATTTACCGGGCCCTCTGCGTGTGATATTTCACATCTTTCCGAGTAACTGAAAGCAGACTTCACTATCGCGATACCTCTTCCCATTTTACCGTCACATTCTCTCCTTCATAAAAAGACA
>JAKTWD010000883.1:0-15150 GCA_030581935.1 Metschnikowia corniflorae
CGTACCAATTGAGGTTGCGCATATTTTCGTACTCATGATTCAATGGTGCCAACATCGAATTCAATTTCATGGGCAATGTCATGCCTAACTGATTCCACCAGGATTTCGTGCAGCTGCATTCGCTGTAAAGATGCTTGAGCATACCTGTCAGATCTACCCTTTCAAGGCATAAATGACATTTGAAGCCTGTAACTGGAGTTCATTCATTTACTATATCAGTCTGCTCACAATTTTCGTGCATGCGAGGCCTGGCTAGCTCAATGGCTAGAGCGTGAGACTTTTAATCTCAAGGTTGCGGGTTCGACCCCCGCGTCGGGCTTTCTTTTTTGCAAAAACTAAGAACTAACAAATTTATGCTTCCCTTCTTTGGTAGCTCCAGGTCTTCAATTTGTTCCAATTTCAGGTAACCAGCTATGACCTCATGAGCCGTCTCACTTTTGAGCTACAGTACTCGATATCTTAGATCTACACTTCGGCTCTTGGTAACATGAATAAATTATGAATTGGTACGTTAATATGACATGAGATGACGACTCGCTTACTTCTTGAGGGAAGCCATCTTGTTCAAAGCAGAACCGTGCTTGAACCATTCGATTTGCTCGGCGTTGTAGGTGTGCGACAACTCAGTCTCCCAAGTGGCACTTCCATCGTGTGGGTGAACTCTCAAGATGAGGTTCTTGCCAGGAGTGAGCTTAGTCAAGCCAATGAGGTCAAGCTCATCCTGAGGCTGGATCTTGTCGTAGTCGGAAACCTTGGTGAAGTTCAATGGCAACAAACCCTGCTTCTTCAAGTTGGTCTCGTGAATACGGGCAAACGACTTGGTGATGATGGCGAAACCACCCAAGAATCTTGGCTCCAAGGCAGCGTGCTCTCTGGAAGAACCCTCACCGAAATTCTCGTCACCAATGACAACCCAGGTCTTGCCGGCGTCTCTGTAGTCAGCAGCGGTGTCTGGGATGCTCTTGTAAACACCAGTGTAGTGGTTCTTGACGTTGTTGATCTCACCGTTCTCAGCGTTGGTGGCACCAATCATGTAGTTGTTGGAGATGTTCTCCAAGTGACCACGGTACTTCAACCATGGACCGGCCATAGAAATATGGTCAGTGGTGGTCTTACCGACAGCCTTGACCAAGATAGGCAATCTCTCGGCGTCCTTACCGTTCCAGGGCTTGAATGGGGTCAAACGTTGCAATCTGTCCGAAGTTGGCGAGATGACAACATTGACGGAGGCTCTGTCAGAAGGTGGAGCCTGGTAGGTGTCCTCGCCCTTGTCGTAACCGTTAGGTGGCAAACCAACACCAATGGGCTCAGACAACTTGAAGTCGTTACCCTCAGAGTCCTTCAAGGTGTCAGTGATAGGGTTGAAACCCAAGTCACCGGAGATAGCGTAGGCGGTCACCATCTCGGGCGAGGCAACAAACGCGTGGGTGGCAGGGTTACCGTCGTTTCTCGAGGTGAAGTTTCTGTTGAAAGACGAGACAATGGTGTTCTTGTCACCCTTCTTGATGTCCTGTCTGTCCCATTGACCGATACATGGGCCACAGGCGTTGGCCATGACGACACCACCAAAGTCCTCAAAGGTCTTCAATTGACCGTCTCTGGCAATGGTAGCTCTGACCTGCTCGGAACCGGGGGAGATGGTGAAGATGGACTTCGAGGTCAACCCGTGCTTGGCAGCATCCTTGATGATGGAAGCGGATCTGGTCATGTCCTCATAAGAGGAGTTCGTACAAGAACCAATCAAACCAACCTTGACCTCCAAAGGCCAGCCATTGGCGACGGCAGTCTCCTTCATCTTAGAGACTGGGGTAGCCAAGTCAGGGGTGAATGGGCCGTTGACGTGAGGCTCCAAGGTGTTCAAGTCGATCTCGATGACCTGGTCGTACTCACAACCCTCGTCGGCAGACAAGTAGTCCTTCTTGTAGAGCTGGGCGAACTGGGCGATCTCAGATCTGCCCGTAGCGTCCAAGTAGTCAACCATAGACTTGTTGAAGGGGAAGACGGAAGTGGTGGCACCAATCTCGGCACCCATGTTACAGATGGTACCCATACCGGTACAGGAGAAGGTCTCAACACCGTCACCGAAGTACTCAACAATGGCACCGGTTCCACCCTTGACGGTGGTGATACCGGCCAACTTCAAGATGATATCCTTTGGCGAGGTCCAGCCCGACATGCGGCCAGTCAACTTGACACCAATGATTTTGGGTGCCTTCAACTCCCACGCCAAGTCGGCCATGACATCGACGGCATCGGCACCACCGACACCAATCGCCAATTGACCCAAACCACCAGCGTTAGGAGTGTGGGAGTCGGTACCGATCAACAAGGCACCAGGAAACGCGTAGTTCTCCAAGACAATCTGGTGGATGATACCGGAGCCAGGCTTCCAGAAACCCAAGTTGTACTTGGCACACGCAGAGGCCAAGAATTCGAACACCTCCTTGTTCAAGTCAATGGCACGAGCCAAATCCTTGACACCGCCAACCTGGGCCTGGATCAAATGGTCACAGTGCACAGTGGATGGGGTCGCCACCTGGGGCATGCCGGCGGACATGAACTGCAAAATGGCCATCTGCGCGGTGGCATCCTGGCACGCAACTCTGTCGGGTCTCAACTTCAAGTAAGACACACCTCTCTCGATCTCCTGCTCGTGGGGCTTGTCCAAGTGACCGTACAACAACTTCTCGGCGTAGGTCAAAGGTCTGTTCAATCTTTGCTTGACAATGTCAACGTTCTCCAACTGCTTTTTGTATTGGATGAAGGAGAAGTCCTCCAACAAGTTCTGGTGGACCTTCGAGTCTCTGGTGAGGCCGGCGGTGGCAAGCCCACGCACAGATCCCGGGATCTTGGCAATCGATCTTCTGGATGCAGACAACATTGCTGAAGAATTGGGGGAGAAAAAAAAAATTCAAATCAATGCCCTGTCGCGGCGGCCCTCGGCAGTTATATAAGGTTTTTCGCGAGACCTGGAGTAGCATGCACGGAGCAGCCAATGACAGCGTGCAAATATGTAACGTCCGGAAAAAACATGATGCGACTTCCGAGGGTGCGGGTCGAGCGTGCACTCCGAAAGCACATCCGCGGGGGGCCTTTTCTTGGGTCCCTTTTGCGGGTAAGGCCCGGCACGCGAAACGAAAAACCAGCGTTTTACAGCGTGAGGGACAAATTCGGACCAGGGGTTGTGGGGCCAGGGCGCTTAAATCTGTGCACTACTTGACTTGTAATTGCAATGCACCACCCTAAAAGTTTCGATAAAAAAGATTCTGGTTCATGTAGGCGAGAAGTCTCTTTTTTGATTCCCTATATTTTCAATTTGATTGAATACTCATCCTTTACCTGAAGACAGAAGTAGTACCGACTGAGTGGTGGAGGCAGGGCCGGAGATTTCGCGGATGGTCTGCCTGTTTGGCATGCGTGTTGTGCCGCCCTCGGAACTCGGCGCGGCTCTCCACGATTTCGAAGTCCGGCTCCGTGTCTTTGCGCGTTCTGATTGGCTGGAGAGCTTCGGCTCCGGAGCCCGGGGTAACGTGCACACCGGCAGTGTTGTTACGGTCATAATAAATGTTCTTAACTATATAATATTAATCGATATCTAAACGAGGGTATTTTTTATTATGGTTAAAAATTAAGAAACAGAAATTTATTGAAGGGCGCCGCTTGCCTTAGCCGTGGGCGAAAACTATAGTGTATAGAAAACCTTAGCACACTTTTTTTTCCAGATGTGTACCGCACATTCAGTTTTTGGTGTCGAGCGGGTTCGAACCTGGGTTATAAATATTGATCTAATTTTTTCAAAAAAAAAAAAAAAATGAGATGCCGGGTTCTCGAAAGTTTTTCTGGCACCTTTTGGGCTTAATAATACGATTGATTCTTTGGGAAAAAAAGGATGCCAAGCATTGAGAATTACTCATTACTTTTATTGTCTAATACAGTCTTCTAACCTCACCCACACATGTTCTCAGCCATGCTAAGAGTATCGTTAAAATCTTGTCTGCTAGCTCATCAACAGACTCCTCCGTATTTAAATCTTCCAAACTTTGAAAATTTTTTGGCCATTTCGAGAAAAAGAATCTTTGCTATGATATTTTACCGCTAATAAAAGGAGAATAATCAGAACCTTGTATGTATAACCAAACGCGTTTTGGTCGAGGGATTGGCGGCACGAAAGGTATTTGCATCGGTTTTTTTTTCATTTCAATAGATGTGTTTTAAGTATTTATCTTAATAAATAATCGCGACGACTATATCACCATTTTCATAATATATTATATAATCTATTCTTTTCATAAACAAATATTATGCGTGTATTTTAAGGAATTAACAACACTGCACACCGGAATGCTCGGACACCAGTGTTGAGTCGCATCGCAGATTCATCGTGAATTTCGTCAAAATTAACGATTTTTCGTTATCGTATCTACGATAACGACAGGCCCTTCGTAAGTAATAAAATCGCAAAATTTTATGATACACTTACGATTTTTCGGCATATCACGAGGTGCGCACAATGTGTATCGGGCTGGCTCTGATTGGATGGTAACATGTAAATCAAAGAAACTACGAACATGGACTTTTGCAAAACCAAGTCACAATAATCATGTGCAAACTAAAGCGTCCAGAACTAGCGCTGAGTTTTTTCAAACAATTCGCTCTCGACCGTCTTGTACATTCTCTTCTGCATTTTTGAATTATTCAACGACACGAGAATCTTCTTAAACCCCTCCAAGTCTGGAACTTGGTACGCCTCCTGATTCCAGACCTTCCCCCGACCCTTCCACTTATACATCGGCCGTGATTAGATTTGGTTACTTCATAATGGAGCTAACCTGTGAAAATCATAAAGGTGAAACACGTAAAAAGTCGAAATGCCAAAAGTGCACAGTGTCACCCATCTCAGATGTATTAACACTTCCACTTTAGCACATCATATCCGAACTAAGCACAAACGAACGTTGATTTCCCAGAGTAAAAAGGCCCATGAGGACATAAACGATAAGGAATCGAATACCATGATTCCATTCTTGCTGTTAACCTTCCTGATGGGCCAACATACAACCGCTTTCACCCCATGGATGACAAACGCTGCTGAACTTTCCCAGGAGAGATCAAGTGAAGAGAGAAAAAAACCTGTGATGCACAGATTCTTCAAACCAGAGTCATACACATGATTGTGGCCAATAACTTATCATTTAACTTCCGTGACAATCCTGTCACTAAGTCCTGTGTGAAATTACTCAAGATGATAGCTGCAAACGTAACAGCTTCAGGCCAGAGATCAAGGGTGCGGCCGCGTGCAACATCAATCCACGTGCCCTTTTATAACATGATTTTCCGGTACTTGTTCTGTAAGACATTGCCGTTGATCTCGAATGTGAGCGAGGCCTCGAAATTGTGCAAGTTGGAGTCGTTGGAATACTCCCAAACGAGTTGAAGGGGAACGCGTCCATGCTCGTCACGTCGGATGAGACTCCATCGAGGACTTTGCACGAGATGTATATTAGTTCGTCCAACGTCATGTATTAGTTGTCTTCGTAGACTTTGTTGTCGTCGACCGAGTGGGCCGCTGACTGGTACTCTGTAGATGAAGGGAAGATGAAAAGGCGGTCATTTTGCGTACTCTTAGTCGATTTTCCCGCTTGTTTTGTGTCCTTGTGTAAGAAAATGCAGATCTTAAGCTTTTTAAGTACATCAGCCTGCATGGGCTCATTTTGAGCATCGATCTTGAAAAGGTCTTCATCGAAATTTCCTTCTTTATCGTGAATAATGCGCTCCGCATATCGCGCCATGCCTATGTTTCCTCCAAACTGGTGCCAAAATAAAGCCATATCAGGATGCCATCAACACCTGACAATCAGAAATTAATCAGCGATCCTCCCTTCAATTCTCCCCAGAATCACATCTAAATTGTAAAAATAGCAAAATAATCAAAAAATTGGCGAAAATCGCCGGGGTGCAAACTGCCCACCTTCGCTGGTGTACGGGCCTGCAATCTCCGATAAGCTCCATGGCTGCAACCGGTTGCAAATCTCAGTGCGCATCACTGTTGAGCCTAGCTGTTCATAAACCCGTCAATCTTGCCAGATTCCTCTACAATGTCCGATTCACTAGTAATGTCACTAGATCCTGTGTGTAATACTCAAGGAGAGGACTTCAAAAGGATGATTTGCGCTCGTTGATCATAAAGACGCTTTACAAAAAGTAATATACAAATGTGGAGGTCTTGAGAAAGGAGCTTGCTATAAATGAGGGCCAGTTCGCTTTCTTGATGAGTGGAAGCCAGTAATCGGAACAAGTTTTTGGGGATCACATTTAACTTTCTCGATAATTTCTTTGGGATCAAGAATTATGGGGTTGTATTTGAGGCGCTCAAAGTGAAATACTTAACAGGAGGAGTCTTGTTGTCCAGGACGTTATCAAAACATTTGGTGTGAAGAATCTTATTGTATCTATTACGAGAGATAATGCCTCGGTATTAAGCATTTATGCTGACCATTTCAAAACTAGGAACGTCAAATTCGATGGAAATACATACGTTGCGCCGGTCGTGTATTGAATATTTCCACAAATGTTACTTTGCTTTACAAGTTTTCCAGGAAGCAGGATTCTAGAGCTTTTTTTGAGAGCATCCTGAACAGTGATGAGAACTCTCCCTTCTTCAACAGTTTTTAAATGGAAAGAAACCCAGTCTCATTTGAAGGCTTGTAAAAAGTTTTCGAAATAATTCATTTCTTCAGACAACTTTTGAACACCAGGCCGAGATACGAAGATTGCAGAAACTTTGATATTGAATAATGAAGCTCGCTGGCTTGCGATATTCGAAAAGATTCAGCGAGATTTTCATTTCGAGAATGAAATGAACTACGTATTGGCACAAGTTGGGCGCCTCGGTAAGAAAGGCCAAAAACATCTGGGTCTCGAACTCGAATGGGAACACTTGAAGAGTTTGCACCGAATTTCAAGATTCGTAAAGGCCCCAACCCCGGATCTACCAGCTAGCAAAGAATTTACTAACAGCTTGACCATCCCTTAAGTTAATGATCTTCTCGAGAACCATAGCGATTAAAGGCGTAACTGCTCAAAAACCCGAAGCGGCTCAGACTTTTCACAGACTTATACTCGTTCACTGGAATCCGACGTGTCTTTCCAACTCCAGTACAGAGCGGATATTTGCTTTCCAAATACCCGTCAACTCGTCGCGTGTCTTTCACAACCTCTAGTCCAAACGCCGACCATGAGCAACTAAATTCTCTTGACACAACTCAGGGAGCATTGATCAAGTCCACAAAGGACATATCTTGTAATTGCTTCCATAGCACAGGCCATATATTATTTAACCCAATGTCCACGCAAACGGCACTGTTTTCATTTCATAAAGAAACACATCATAGTATAGGAAGTCACTCTAAAGTAACCAAAACCGTACAACTATAGGAAACAACCTGCGATTCTTTTGAACAAAATACTCAGCAGTGAGGAGCTCCGAATTCCCTAGCCGCAGCTCCTCCTTCTCGCTCTACCCGTTGCTGATGCTACATCAACTTGACAACCCCCTAGTAGACAGTGCTCGCTTCAATTGGCGATTCAGGAGGAGTTGAGAGTGTCACCCCAGCTCATCCCTGTGTCTGGAAGAATGTAATCGGAGGACGGTTTTGTTTTAACAATTGAAGTTCGAAACGAGCCATACGTAGAATTCAATGAGGCCAACTTAGATTCTAACTTCATTGTGTAGTATACGCCACACATACTGGGTGTAAGCACATTCATTGTGAGTGTGAATCAGCATCTCTTTCAGATTTGTCTGCTGCAAGCAAAGACGATATTTGAGTTTTGGCTGTGACCTTGGAGTATCACGATGAGCAACATAAGAACCAAATGAGTGAAGCGCTCTGAAGTCCTTGTGGGCGTGCAACTCAAATTTAAAAAGGCATTTCCAAAACCTTTCCCAGCGGCGTTTGAAACGAATCAGAGGAAAGATTTTCATAAATGCCGAGGCATCACTGGATCAAGAAAAACTTGCTTCTTTTTACTCAAGGATTTAGAGCACTTAATTGACAGACGTTGGTCTCCGCATCCGTCAAGGAAAGCCCCGATTCACGTCGAGCCGTAGCCTCATGATCCAGATTGATCATGTTGCCGGTGCAAGCACCGAACTTTCGTAATGTCATGTGTGAGGAACAACATCTTCCCACGCTTCAAGGCGGCGTATCTCAGTTTTAGTAAAGGTCCAGTCAAGATCCCTGCACTAGTCTCCTTTCAAGTAATAGACTGAAATCGTGAAGTGGAAAAGCTCGGTAAATGTTTGCTTTGAGGTTGGGTTAGCTTCAAATTCTGTATAAGCCGTTTTTTCTCCAAGTACCAGGATCGCTGCGATGAAGGTTTAGTGTCATCGATCATATGGGGTGATTTGATCAGAAGCGGGAGAATGATCGTATTACAGGAAGTCAATGGAAGGTGACTAAAACCCATAAAATTAGAGAAAAGAAACGTGCAACACACCCGGATAGTACTGAGCAATGAGGAACTCCGTCTTTCCCAAACCTTAGGTGCTCGCCCTTGATGTACCCGCTGCTCATGCTACACCAACCTGCCAGAAACCTAGTGACCCCAATGCTCGCTTCAATTTGCGGTTCAGGAGAGGTTGAAGGGGTTCATCCCAAACTCCTCTCTGCTTTTAGAAGATTCCAATTTAGGTGCTCAAACAAATCATACGTAGAAACCAATGGTGCCAACTTTGTTTCAACTTCACTGGAGATTGTGCATACCACGAACTCAATTCAAATTGTCAATGAAACACCACCACGAACCACCGGTTATGTTTCACAGTAGATGATTATCAGCTGCGAGGGAATTATGAACTTTTTCTTTGAAAAGATTTAACTTATCATGGGAGTATCTCCGGGGCGTCTCTCCCACTCGCCCTTTGACAGCCAAAGCTTAGATTTAGAAAACCCACGATAGATGGTGATTCTACCCCAGGAGCTGCTTTGGAAGATCTACCTAAGGGTAGACTCTGTCGACGTGACATTACATACGAATGTCATCGCCCAGGGGGTTTTTGACCAACTTCCCTGGGAAGCTCTCAGTCCAAGAGGGAGGTAACATCGACATCATGTCGTACTTCTCAGAGTCTTTTTTGAGTAGACCCTGTAGACAACTTTCGCAAATTCGTTGATCTTCGTGAAATCACAAATCATGAGGAAGAATTAAAATCGCACTGAAGTTTACTTGAAGGCCATAAAAGAGACATTGCATCAAAAGCTTCTCCTTGGCACCATATATCGGAACATAAGATCCGAGATAAAGTTGTGAGGTGCCGTGAGTCATTGCGAAGTACTTATTCCTGAGGTTCACTTTTTTCAAGTAAATTTACACCGCTTCTTTTTCATGACTTCCGGAGAATCTTCTAGAGGCACCGCGAAGGTATCAGGAAAGAGGCCCTGACGTACCAGGGTTGAAACGGAGGACACTTTTCGACCAGTTGGGGTTGTCCGTACGCTTAAAGGCAAGCAGATACTTCGCTCCCCTTTCACATCGTACTTTCGAGTCTGAATGTATGTTGGTCATTAGTAGTCAAGGTCCACCGGAGGTTATTGTAGATCTTCCCTGGTCCGTCGAGATGAATATCAGTCCAGCACATCCAGAATTTCCTCAATTGACTCTTGCCATGTAATGGAGCATTTGCTTCTCCACAATTTGTTGTATTGATCAGAAAGATGAGACAATATGTGGAGGAGTACTGCTGCATATGACTTAGTAACTGGGTAGAGAGATCACTCCGCAACCGCCGTTCTTGGGACGATCATATAGTGGGCAGATCTTTTACCTCGAAAAATCCTCGGGTACCTTTATCTAGATTCTGGAGACTGTTCATAGGCATGCACATCACCATTTGTAAGCCACTTTGAAGCAACAAGAGCATTGGTGGCCATTGCCTTTGTGATGGGATCTTGATGACTGAAACCTTGTTTCAACTTGATGAATGGCAACTTAGACTTGAACTTTTCGCAGTAACTCTCTCAAGGGAAAGCCCCAAGTAGTTCAAGTTATTACAAGGTGGCGTATTTCAGTTTTAGTAAAGGTCCAGTCAAGATTCCTGAAAACCCTATCACTAGTCTCCAAAAGAAAATCAACACAACGAAGACCCCTGGCTTGAGAGATACTGTTTCCCGCCATAATCTTGGCCATATGTTTGGTGAGTTTCAATTGTATTTCGTTCCAATCACAATCACCACTTAGAGCAGAAGCAATAATCGCAGCCCTGTAGCCTTGCACTTACGTCTGCGTTTCCACATAGCCGTATCTCCGTTCTTCGATCGAGCATATAACTTCTGAATACCAATGCCCTTGAATGAAAGCTTCGGCCCAAGCTCCCCAGATAAGAGAGAAATCTCAAACAACACGATGAATGAAGAGAAAAGACATGAGATATACTCTTTATGGCTTTTCAACTTCGAGATGAGTCTTCCTCGCTACTGCGAACCTCTCTGCCTCTTTCTCCACCTTGTAATCTTCGAGGTATCGGAACCCGGCCCATGACGCTTTCCTCAGGGAGAACCCAAACTCCTCTGCAGACATCGGGACACGAATGATGTTTTTGTCATGAAGCCGAACAATTAGCACGTTGATTCTTTTTTTTCAAAATTTCTGTTCCAGATAGACAACTCTCAGACACGATCTCTATATCAGCGTTGAAGGCTGCTTGTGTCAGTTCATTTTCGTCCAAGTGACTATTGAACATGAGTGTGTCTTGCAGCGAGTCGTGTGAAGACTGAAAGTCGTCGTCGACGACAAGATTTGCAATCTGGTCTGATTGAATCCGTATCTCTAGGTTGACAAGAAGCTTCAGTATCTTCACCAATTCTCTCTGCTTTGCGAAAGCAGTTGATGAACATGTCCGCTTTGAGGCCCTGCCATGAGTGGTTACGACCACGAAATGTTTTTCGTGAACAAATACCAACCATAACTCTTTGTAGTAAGCCTTGAAAGCACATATGATGATTTGGTCCAGTGGCTGTAATTTTGAAGTCGAGTAAGGGGGCAAAAATATGCACCACCGTGTATTTATGAGAGACCAGTACGCAAGGGATTAGTCATGTCGCTTGGGATCCGATCGAACCGAATCTTCACGCCCATGAAAAATCCGTATCGTCAATTAAAGACTCTTTTAGCTGATCTTCCTACAATACCGATTCTTTTGGTAATCTCAGGCGGGCACGCGCTCTCTTTTCTAGGGAGCACCTTTATTCACGTTTTCGCAGCCGTGCATTATATGAGATCTCACAAAGGCACAAACCTCTTTCTCTACATTATCAATCTTCGTCGTGGATCGACTTTGTAGTTCTCAAAGATTTCAGTCTCAATCCACACGCAAAATCATTTTAGGCAAAACCACCCACAACAATTTCACAAGGCAAAACCACCCACAACAATTTCACAAGGCCAAATCCACAAGGCGAAATCTTACAAGAACCCTACCTCTACAACGCCTTGACCCTAATCCCCTACTCCATCTCTATTTATGGCCCAGAGACAGCCCAGGAGGCGCCACAGGTTTTCCTCAAGAAGAATACCAGCTCCTCTTTCAGAATCGTCTGCTTCGTCCGACCCGCCCCTTTCTCTAGAAAGCCTTCGTCTGCGTGCGCCGAACCTGCCCCAGACAATGCACAGGCTCCATTCGCTTCCACCGGAAATACTAGAGAATGTCTTTGATCATCTCGGAACACTCGACTTTCTCAGTTTATCCTTGGTTTCCAGACCGTTCTATGATCTTTCTGTGGCTCAAATCTACCGTCTGCTCGTGTTCACCGGGGGAGAAAGCGGGGGCGTTTCGTTCGACGCCCTTGTCCATGAGACACAGAACCGGCCGCTCCTGCTTCGGGCCACCGCGGTTCTGGCCGAAAACGTTACTCTTCTTCTATGCTCTTTGGCCGAAAACCGCAATCTTGGCTGTTTGGTCCAGTCCATAGTGGTATCGTTCCACATCAAGAATGCGGTCCAGAAATGGTGGCTCGAGGAGCTTCTCATGTACACGCAGCCACTCACGATGATATTTCTGGGAACTCTTCTTTACCCGCCTGACGCTCTTCTCAAAGTGCAGAAGTTGAGTTGTTTCGTATCGACGTTTCCACAAGTAGCGGTGAATTTGACTGAGCTCTCGCTAGCCTTCTCGGGTATATCTGGACACGAGACCCGATTCAGACTGCTCGCCCAGCAGATGGTGAATTTGAAAAGTTACGTGAGATTAAAAAAACTAGCTTTCGAGCTCGAACAGCGCAAGTTCCGCGGCATCACCCCCGTGGAGGCCCCGCTAGACTTGAGGATGTACCAGACTCGGTGGGCTGGTTTCTTCCGGGTGCTTTCCGAAAACAAGGTCAAGTTAAACTTGGACGCGTTGGTGCTTGATGGAAACTGCGGCTTTCAGGTCCATGCTATGGCTCATGTAGTCAGTCAAGCCGTCAACCTTCCCCACCTACAGACCCTTGAGTTGCATTGTGATATCTCGCACAAGTTCGACAAACTAGACGGCAAGCCCACACTTTTGGAGTGCATGGCGCCCCATTTGCACCGCTTGAAACATCTCTGTATTAACTGCTGCCACTGCTTCACTACACAGATAGACTCGAACATTCGGACTTTGCAACAGCATATTCCCAACCAGCTAAAAAAGCTCTTTATCCAGGACCAGTTCATCTCTTACTCGCTGATGAGCAGTATTCAGCTGACGATCATCAAGTATCAGAATAAGCTCACCCACTTGAAATTGAACATCCAGAAAGAGATAAAGTTCAATGTTCCTCCGGGAAGTTTGCTTGAAAGCTACGTAATCTACTGTCTGACCCGTTTACAGGTGAATTGCAACATTGCCCTCCGAGCCTCGTCGCTGTTTCTTCAGTCCGAGCAGACCCCTCCTTTCGTTCCTCGAGATCTTGTTCGCATGATAACTTTGTCTAAGTATCGGCTACGTCAACTATTGAGGATGGATTTGGTGTATGTGAGTGCTGCGGGGTGCTTACCTGATCTTGAGGAGTACTGTTTCCATGGGTTTTTTATTAACATCAAGGAGGACGGGATTATTATGAACGGAAAAGTGCTCCCTTTTAGGAAGCTGTGAGGTGTTGAGTAAGTTGGGAGAGCTGTGATTTGTGGGGACATCGTTGCCTGTTGGGGGCCTGTTGTTTATGGTTCTCATCAGAATAGACTACCCGCATCATCTTTGGAGTGGCGTGCTGAGCTAGATGATATAGGTCGCGACTTGTTTTGAGAAAGAGACGAAGAGGACTTTGAGGTTGAAGAATGTGTTTTCATGTGCCCATGTCTGTTTATGATTTTCTTTCGATAAGCCAAAGCGCTCTATCCCAAAGGTATTGCCAAAAGGCTTGAAAGTGCTTCATGCTGATTTATGTGGCCCATTTCATTATTCTGTGGGATATGACAACTTGTTGTATGTTTCTTGACGATTGTGGACCGTGTAAAAAAAAAGGTATGTCCGTACTTTACTATCCGTTACAGGAGTGATGGTGGTGACCGACTCAAGTACTTTATACTTGAAGTGGAGAGACGCTTTGATGAGTCACTGTTTCCACGTGAAGTGAGATCTGACAATGATAATCAATGACAATCTTGAGAGTTGCTTGAAACAACGTGGTATTGGGAATGGTCTCACAAATCCATATTCTTCTTACTAAAATGGATTGGTTGAGCGCAGACATGTGATGTTACAGGAGAGGGCACGGTGCTTGATGTCAACGGTTCCCTTGATATTCTGGTCTGAGGCTGTTATGTTTGCAGCTACGTTGATAAATTAGGATCCACCGAGAGTGCTTGGAGGGAAGTCCCCTATGGAAATTTGTATGGTGAAGCACGCAAACGGCCTGACTCTCATATCTTTGGCTGTTTACTTCATACGGTGATTCCATCCAAGTTACGTATCTCTCTATGGGAAGGCTCTTCAGTGAAGTTATTGCCCAAGAAGAGCAGTAAAGAGGTACAAGTGGAGATGATCAAGACGAAAAAAAAAATCTGGTACACTCGCTGACCTTAAGAGGTCTATTGTTGATGGCAGAGTATCGGGACTGATCGCTACGACTGGCGAAAGTCTGATTGGTATTTGGGTGTATCGGGACTGAGACCCCCTAGTGTGGGTACTTTAAATGAAGCTCGAGCTGGTTCTACTGAGTTAACGATGGAGACTTCGGAAAAAGGGAAGACACCCGGTGGCTATGCTGGGTCTGTCCCACCTGGATCACAAATGACTATGAAAACAGGGAAGACTCCAGGTGTCAGTTCTGAGTCAGTTCCATCTGGGTTTACAACTCTGGGTGCTCCTAGCAAGCGTGATTTATGAGTTGGATACTGTGAGAAGAGAACAGAGCTTTGAAACTATTGTGTCTTTTCGAACTCATGAGACGGAGATTATCAGAGAATGGCGTCACTCTATCGTTAGATAAGTTGTCCATAAACTGAACTGACATCACCAGAGCTCGCTACACTCTCTCGGGTACATTCTGTTTCGGTCCTCCGCCCGAAAAAATTGCTGCCTCAATATCCCATAAAATATAGTGGTAGATGAAGCCGAAGTTTAGTGAGGCATTTCAGGAGCTCGGTATACCAGATGTTGAAGAGAAAGCGATAAGAATGCCCACAAAGAGCACATGGCTTTGCGGAGAGTCTGTTGCCTGCAATACTTACCCAAAGTGATATTGACTATGATGAGCCCTTCAAAATTTCCGGGCTCAAGCAATCCGTTTCACTGTCGATTGCAGAAATGTACAGAAAACCAAGATACTCAAAACATGTCCGAAAATTCGAATATCCGAAACTCAAAGGTACAAACTATCAAAAGAAGAGCCTTGAAAGGCAAGCTTTTTCAGGAAGACAATTTACCCAGACCAAATCCAATATGCGTGGAGAAATGTGAAAAGTACAAACCTTCCTTTGCAACCATACAGGTGCTAATGCTTCCCCCTTTTTTGAATATTGTAACACAATACATGCCGTGACGCGAAGTCTCAAAGTATTCATCCCTCTATGTTTTGCGTTCGGGTCATACTCATTTTGCCCGTCCGAACCTCGTGCAAACTCACAAATCCATCGTTTAGGTAGTCTTGGATAAGACCTTACTTTATACCCTCGTAATCACTAATGCCG
>JAKTWD010000884.1:0-15146 GCA_030581935.1 Metschnikowia corniflorae
GCATTGGAGGTGATGACAGCGTGGAATTTCTGGTTCTTGTGCTGTGCGCAGATCCCGTTTGAGGTGGTCACGGTAAACTCGATCATTCATTACTGGCGAGACGACTATTCCGCGGGCATCCCGTTGGCCGTCCAGGTTGTGTTGTACTTCCTCATCAACATCTTTGGTGTAGGGATCTACGGCGAGGTCGAGTTCTGGCTTAGTTTAGGAAAAGTTATTTTGGCAACCGGCCTCATTCTTTTCACTTTTATCACCATGGTAGGCGGAAACCCCCAGCATGATGCGTTTGGATTCCGCTACTGGCGCGACCCAGGGCCTATGTTTGTAGCGTACCATGACGGCGATTTAGGCCGATTCCAGGGATTCCTAGGTTGTCTCATCAGGGCTGCATTCACCTTCGCTGGGCCCGAGTACATCTCTTTGGTCGCCAGTGAGACCATCAATCCCAGAAAAACGCTCCCTTCTGCCTTCAAGCAGGTGTTTATTAGATTATCGTTGTTTTTCATCGGCGGTGCACTTTGTGTCGGAGTTCTCGTGCCGTACAATGACCCGCTTTTACTCAAGACCTTGGGTGTCACTGTTCCCGGCGCTGGCGGATCTCCTTACGTCATCGCCATGCAGAATATGGGCATCAGGGTCTTGCCCGACATAGTCAATATCTTGCTCGTTACCTCGGCGTTTTCTGCAGGCAATCTGTACACCTACTGCTCGTCGAGAACATTGTATGGGTTTGCCTTGGATGGCTATGCACCCAAGTTCCTCACGGCCACCACCAAGTCGGGCATCCCTATGTACTGTGTATTGATCTCCTTGTGCTGGTCGCTCATATCGTTCTTGCAGTTGGGAGAGGGGTCTGCGGTGGTGCTCAACTGGATCATCAACTTCATCACCTCCTGCCAATTGATCAATTTCACCATTTTGTGCTTTGTCTATGTGTTCTTTTACAGGGCCATGAAAGCTCAGGGTATTGACCGAAATACATTGCCTTTTGTTGGGTGGTACCAGCCGTGGCTCGCCATTATTGGCGGGCTGCTCACCTTCATTATGATTTTTGTTGCCACCTACGAGATCTTCTTGCCGGGAAATTGGGCAATCTCGTCATTCCTTTTCTCCTACTTGATGATTTTTGTGAATATCGCGATTTTTGTCTTCTACAAAATCTTCTTCAAGTCCAAGTGGAAGAAGCCCGAGGAAGTCGACTTGATTACCGGACTAAAGGAAGTGGAGCAGCACGAGGAGTTCTACTATGCTCAATTAGAGGCTAGGCAAAAACTCAATGCTGACGGCCAGATCAAGAGAAATTTACTCGAAAGAGTATGTATAATTCTTTTCGGCAGTGAATTGAAATAGTGTCAAGACGAGGTTTAGTCGGCATCGTGACGTGGCCTTCAGAAGGAAGTCACGCCGTTTTAAAATCTCTACAATGCGACATTGTTCGTGTATCATACATAGATTTCCTCGGTTTATAGAGCTCAGATGACAAAAGTTGAGTGTTTTTCGCAGCGTTTGATTTGTTGTGATGAAAAAGTCTTACCGATTCGGATGGTTTCCAACGCGACGACAATATAAATACATTGGTGTTTGTAGCTAGCTGAAAGACTCCAAAAGTCCTGCCTTTCTGTCCGGCTGACATCACAGCTCCTTGATTCGATACCTTCAGTATAGTAGTTGAAGTAACAGAAGAGAAATCATGAAACCTTCCTCCCGAGCTCAAATTGCGGCATTTTATCAACAAATTTGCAACTCGGCCATCAAATAAATGCAGTCAAAAAGCTCAATTGGCCAGAAGCATGAAGGTACTGATTAATGCGAAATTAAAGGCGCATTGAGCGAAAGTAAAATAACTGGCCCAGCTCGCTGACAGCCGCAAAGGGGGCAGGTGGGGCCGGACAGGCGCAGGTTCGGGCTTGGCGCAAATACATATCCGCCAGCGTTCGGCGTTAGTCTTTGCGCACCATTAAGGTGTGGTACAGATTTGCATCGGACTTAACATCGGACTTAAGCAAACCTTATTTTACAGACCGTCTTTGGTGCCTTTGGCCTTCAACACCTAAAAAAAATTCTTAAAAGTTTCAAAGGCTCATGATTTTAGACTGAAGGCACCCGCGGCTTTTTTTCCGGCCCACATGACGATCGGCCACTGCCCGAAAGCGCGCAAACGATTTCCAGAACATCTGCCGCGCAGAACCACACGGCGGATCTTTAAATATCCGGCAGCTGAATAGTCATGGAATGAACTATACGAAACCACCCATTTTACGAAAATATAAATTCGGCCAGGTGTAGTGAGTGTAGTCAAAGTTGAAAATTTAAAAAAAAACGCCATCAACTGGTGACAAACGCATGGGCAAAGCCGCCCAAACGTTTTCATGTGCTGGCCATTTTAGTATTTCGATCCTTTTCTTTCGCACCATCCCTCTGCCGTTCACTCGTTCCAGACGCAGCTTGCCATTGCAGTCGTATTCCATATACTCTTTTCTTCACCTGAGCACATTTCCGGAAATTGCATTTGGGACTATCCCGCAAATTTTTCTATTACTTATTCATCGGGCTAGCTGCTTATACCTGGATTTTGTTCGATCAGCAATCACACATACCATTCATGGCTAGTTCAAGCGTCAGTACTGGAGAGTATTATTAGACCTACATTTGCAAGGGCTCTTTGAACCCACGATATTTGCCATACATTGATAAATCATAAACCAAACATAATTTACGACACATAAAACGAAAATCACTACATCATGTGGCTGTTGCAGGCGGCAGACACTGCAAAGGGCGTGCTACTACATACGCTCTTCAACCGAGCAGACAACAACCAAGTGGATCTTTTCTCGGCGAAGGAGAATCTAATACAGAAGGCTTTGGCTGTCAGTGCATCCGTGGCGGCAATTACTTTGTGTGTTCTGGCAATATACATGTTTGTAGCCATCGACCCGAAACGGCTTGTGTTCCGGCACCAGTTGATTGCATTTCTCATCTTTTTCGACCTACTCAAAGCCGTGGTGCTCCTTATTTTCCCGGCACGTGTCATGGCATATGGCGCTTCCTACGCAAGTAACGAGTTTTGCCAGGTGGTAGGTTTTTTTACCGCCACAGCCACTGAAGGTGCCGACTTGGCCATATTAGCATTTGCTGTCCACACGTTTTTGTTGATATTCAAACCTAGCTTGAATGTGAAGGTCTCAAAGTCTGGCCGCGTCGAGGGCGGGCTTTACAAGTACCGCTACTTTGTTTACGGGCTTTCTTTTCTCATACCATTGGCCCTAGCTAGTTTACCTTATATTGGTCTTGGTTACCAGTCCTTCGTATGCTGGTGTTACTTGCCGCAGCGACCTTTCTGGTACCGTGCCGCCTTGAGCTGGGTACCCCGCTATGTGATTGTGGTGGTCATCTTAGTCGTGTACTTCCTGATTTACATCCATGTTCTACGCGAATTCCGCCTTTTGGGAGGAGCTTTCTCTCAGTTGCATCGCCAAAAGCTTCGGGGTGTGCCAAGCGCAGGCAGCAACGCCAAGCCGTCGCTTTTCTCGGCACTCATGTTCTTTCTTAGCGATGTGCGGGCCTACATCTTTCCCCAGTCGGTTTGTAAAGGCCTGGGAACGGGTTCGTCTCGCGTATTGAGTTCATCAAGCTCAAACACGCATCCTGAGAACTCCAGTGACGAACACAAAATCGATTCTCCAGGCGGGCCCCTCGATATGGAGAATTCTGCGGGCGATGCCCACTTCCATTCGGCAAACCTTGAAAGTTTCCAGAAACGGCAACGCAGCATTGAAAAGCAGATGAAATCAATCTTCGTCTACCCTCTCGCTTACATTTCAATCTGGCTTTTTCCCTTCGTTTTACACTGCACTCAGATCGCGTTTGAGGAACACCACGGGCCTGTCGTCTGGCTCAACTATCTAGGTGCTTTCATGCAACCATTCATTGGCTTTGTCGACTCGCTCGTGTTCTTTTATCGGGAACAACCATGGAAATATACCATCATGAGAAATTTTGAGAAGGAAAACGAGGGAAAGTTGGACCTTCTTTGGGCGCCTGGCGCGAGCACAGCGGACTCGGAATCAACTACAGCATCGGCAAGATATGAAAAGAGCTCGTTGGCACTCAGCATGCGCGTGGACCTAACCAAGTACTCCCGATTCCGCCGTTTCATGTCGAGGTGCCACTTTCCATTTATGAAACTCCCCAGTGAGGAGAACATCGCCAGATTTCAAGCCGACTACTTCCGCCAAAAAATGAAAGCTTTGCAAACAGCTGCCGCGGTCGATGGCGGCAACCAAGAAGAGACTTCGAAGGATATCGAGGGTTTGCAGGCCAAACACGATTTCTCTAATCTACTTAACAGTGGTAACTCAGTCAGCGACTATCGCCCAAGACTTGACTCTTTCTCTTTCGGCCCCCGGGAAGGAAGCAGGAAAGCGTCGCTCCACTCGGGGAATGTCTCATCGGGGGAACGCCGTCCCAGTATGGCCACCATATCCAATAAGTCTGCGAAGTCTCGCCGTGTCTCGGTATTTGAGGGGCAGGGCCCCATTCCTGAGCACGGAACATACCGAAAAAGTACTTCCAAAGCTTCGAAGCAAGCTTCTACCAAAGCGGGCCAGTCGATTTCCATTGATGACGAGGAGGAAATTGATTTCATGGACTTTTTGGGACGTGGGCCCTAGAAAAAATAATAGCCCACAAAGCCGATCTTTGAGGGGCCTTCAAGATAGCATTACATAATAGAGTTTAGAACACTTGCATCATACCATTCCTTATTAGACGCTGAACCAAGCAGGCTCTTTCCACAGACAAACTGGCATTTTTCAGTAGCTGCACTTACTTTGTTCGATTGTTCTCACTGATACACCCAATGCTGTCATTCGGCTAGACCTTCCCTCCGTAATCGTCAACAGGTTTGATCAGATCAACTTCTGCGGCACCCTCTTGGTCACCAACCTCCTCCCCGAAGATGGTCTATTCGCCACTATATCGGCACCCTTATTTTCTGGGTTTAGAATTGTTACTGTAAAAACATAAATGAGATATAGCCAATAAATAGTCTCATCACTTTGGGGTATTCGTATCCTACTTCCCCAAATTTAGTTGAGATTGAAAAGCGTTCGCCAATGGTTGTTTCGATACTGGAAAAGATCAGGGAGGCCAAGATTTCTAATTGTTTAGATAATCCAACTACCGATGACCTTAGGCGGGACGCGAGAGGTCAGATATGTAAATTGGCACCCCTCTCCACGCCTCTTCAACTCAACTATTATAAAAGCACGAGCGTCTGAGACCTCCAAATTGGCCCAAGAATAGCTCAATGCTCCGCCCAATACACCCGCGCGTATGATGTAAATGAACGCCCAAACTACGTTGAAAGTGTCCGCAAACAGTTTCACCAAAGACGACCTTAAAATTTGAGACTGCAAGCACCACAGCCAATCCATCATTTCCCGACTCGAATTGCTTACTGAGAAGGGTGGAATTCTGAGACCCATGAGACATGAACTAGAAGCCAACCATGAAGCAACCACAGCACACCATCGTAGACCAATGAGTCTTTATAGGGTAAGCGGCATCCTTCAATACATATCTGTTTCTTAAAAAAAACATATTTTATGTTGTCACTGACCTAACACCACGTACTACTCTTTGTGGGCAGCTTGTGTGCCTCTGCGTCTGTGTTTGACGACGATACGTGTCTGCAAGACATATGCGCCAAAGAATGTAAAGAATCGGAGGACCTGCCGAACGGGGCCCCTATCCATGAGGAGAATTGTCAGCGATGGTTCTGTTGAATGTGATTGACAAATATATTCATGAGCACTCCCTTCTTGAAAAATTGCCGATTTTTTTTAAAAAAAAAAATCAATTGTATTATAGGGGGCTCCCACCTGAAGCTACAAAATCTATACTTCTATAGAAAAACCTATAATACATCTTGGAAAAGGCAATAACACTGTTCTACAAGCAATGGGCACATCATCCAATGCAGTTGCCAAGAAGAAGCCGTATTCACCTCCCATAGCAATTCCAAAAAGTGCACAAACACCTAGAATTTGCAGGTAAATATTGACAAACCCGTTATTGATTTCAAGCGCCACAAGCATACGTAAGTACGACCGTAATTCCCCATGTGAAATCTTCTACTGTTAGGTCGAAAGCTCTGCCAAATTGGCAACATTCTAAGAGACTGCGAAAAAGTCCAACGAGTCTCAAGTCCATGCTACAAAACCCATGAGAGAGAGTTTCCAGTCTCGCCACGTCATGTGACCGAAGAATTCAAGATATTTGAGGAAATCTGCCTATGTGAATTGCTCTATTTCGATTACTCTCTCGAAAAGTGACCAAAATTTAGTGCGCAAGTCATTTGCAATCGACCGCGGCAGCAAAACGGTGGCTCACGCATTCTTGTTGTGGTTTCGCACGTACTCTGACTGCGCCAATTAAGTAAATGAGGCAGAAATAAGATAATTATACAAATTGTTGGGAAAGAATCTGGATTTGAGGGGTGAACTGTCTATAAGCATCGAGCGCTGCTGCATGGCTCTGTAGCTATTAACGCACTATGTGTCTCTCCTATGACGCATGCAAAATTATTGCACTACCCTGCTCAAAGTGGCATTGATATCTCTCGCCGTCCCGACTAGAAATCGGAATGATAAAGTGACGTATCACAAATTCAAAAAAGCCTGCTTTTATTTTATTAACAATTTACGGGTTTTGTAGAAAAAGAAATATAGGAAATGATCGTACCACCCAAAGCCGGCTGCGAAACTCTGTTGTTACTGTTCGTAGTAACAATGAGAACAATGGTGTTGTAAGTGTGGTTTTGTATGAGTGATTTCTTTCCTACATCAAAATGGCGACTTCATATAAAAAGACTTTCTCAAACCAGTCTTTCGAGTGGGTAAGTATTTGAGAGAGAAATGTCAAGCATTCACTGGCGACTGCGTATCACAACCTATCCTCATACGAGCCTTGCAAGTTTGCAACATTTGCATTCTATGCTGTGTGGGTAATGAGCGTCGAGATCTAGAAGCACGCATCCCATTGATGAACCTGTTCGATTACGTACCAGCTCAATGCGAGGGCCAAAGCAGCGAGCGATGAATTTTTATGCTAGCGACATGATTTATATTAGCTCGGCTGCAAAGGAACTGGCTCGGTGAAAAGTAACGCTCATCTTCAGAACTCAACTAGAAATAACTTTTCAACAACAAAGGTCTGGCTTTAAGCGAATTACTCATATTGGAGCTCGACTAGCAAAAGAGGAGATGTCTCATCTCAAAGCAGATCATATGTTTGGAGCTTCAAGATACACGATTGAATTGTGTCACATTTTGATGACCTTACAGTACGACAGAAATTTTGATATTGAAAAGGCATATAAGGGTTGAAACAATTTTCAAGCCTCATTATGAGTTAAGATTTCGAATTTAAGCTTTTTCTAAGTTTCTTCTCGCGCCGGTCAGAGTGTTCCACCATGATTTAGGATAAAACATCAGTCAACGCGTACCGACGCACACGTCAAAATCTTTATATGTCAGAATGACGTGCATGCGGCCCCGCCCCTCGCTTCGGTTGCAAATTCCGCGAAGCCGCGTGATGGATCAAATGTTAGCAACTTTCGAACTAGCGAGAACATAAACTAAATAAATGGTCAAAGCCATTTGTCGTCTGAAAGCTTTGATTTTGTCAGCAAATTTAAATCGATGTCACACAATGATATACGGCAACCTTAGAGACATTTTTTTTTTTGGCGAGCGCTCTGTTGTATCATAAGAGACAGTGATGTCAGAGGCGTGTATTTCATAGGCTTCTATTTGAATTCGACCAAAGATCCAGTCTGTCTCTGAGGATAGTGTCTCGGCCAAAATTCTAAGGGTCGTTCAACGTTTGCAATGTGTGCTTCATAGCCATTTATGCATCAAGTGATGAAATTGCACAGAAATTGAGCACCTCAACTCCTCTCGCATTCAGAAATGTCCAAAAGTATGACTAGTACAAGACTCACACATGCCCTGATGACAGTTCGGATAACTTAGAAGATTTCTTGTCCGACTCTTCTACCAGCACTTCCCCTGGGCTCACGTAAATTGTGTCCCGGGCCGAGTCAAAGACAGCGTTTCTGTTTTCTGGGCCTAGGAAAGTCATTATCAAAACGTATCCAAAAACACAGCCAATGAAAATACTCATCACTTTCGAGTAGTCATAGCCGGACTCGCCCGATGCAGTGACAATAGGAAAGCTTTCGCCAATGCTTGATTCTATCGTTGATGATGCAGATGAGATCAAGTTACCGAATTGGTACGTCAATCCGGTGACAAGCGCTCTATTGGCAGGGGGTGAAAGCTCCGACAAGTGGATCGGAATTACACCCCACGCTCCCTGCACTGCCGCTTGCATGAAAAACGCACCTGCGTTAATCGCGGAGCTCCTCGCATAGGCCCACGGGTAAATCATCGCCGCTCCTAGCACTACTGCCAAAATGATAGTGAGCCTTCGGCCAACAAATGTGGATAAGTGCCCACACACAATGCCGCCGAAAATAGCACCTAAATATGCCACGCAGTTGGTCACAGTAGACTGGTTGGGCGTAAATTTGAGCTGTTGTGAAAGTAGCGTAGGATATAAGTCCTGTGAACCATGAGACATGAACGTGAACCCTGCCATCAAGAGTATGCAGTAGAGTATGGTGAGCCAATACGTTCTGAGAGTCACTTTTGTGTTCTGGCTTAGTTTGTACCACTTAACCTGCGCTTCGAGTTTTCTCTTGGCCTCCGCGTCTGCTCTCTGCCTGCGATACGTGTCTGTTTCTGGAAGACACAATCGCCAAATGATCATGAGTACTGGAGGACAGGCAGCGAACCAAAATAATGCCCTCCAGCCGTATTTAGAATTATATGTGATGGCTCTGTTCAACAACACCACTAAGATGTAACCAACGGAGTATCCTTGCTGGAACATACCAGACAAAACACCTCTACACGGAATGGGTGAATCATCAACCGAGGTGGCAAGCGAGAATCCGAAAACACCACCCATAGCAATCCCGAAAAGCGACCGCACCGCCAAAAACTGATGAAATGTTTGTACAAACCCCGTGGCAACAAGTAACACAATGAGCAAACTTAAGTTGATGACGTATGGCCACTTTCTCCCGTAACGGTCACCGATATACCCAAAGATTACAGCCCCCACCGACCGCAACATCAACACGACCGTGATTCCCCATGTGATGTTCGTGATACTGACATGGAGGTCTCGTGCGAGATTCTCGGTGTTCAAATTGACAGCAACAAAGTCCACCGAATCCCACACCCATGCAGCAAATCCCATAAAGAAAAAGTTCCAGTTTCTAAGAGACATCTGTTTCAATTCTCTGAAAGGATTAAATATCTCTCCCCATGTGTACTGTGAAGCCTCTTCTTTTGCTACAAAGATAGTTGTAAATCTCGTGACTAGGTACTTCCTCACAGATTTGGGTGAAAAGGTGGGTGGATGCACTGCATGTTTATTGTGCTCCCTGACAAACTCGGAATGTATGGACGAAGTGATTGATGAGGGCATGGTGTAAATGGCCCGAAACCAGAGAAATGTGAAGAAGGACGGTCGCGGAGTGTGATCCCATGGTATACAAATATACACATCACAGAAGTCGTCGCAACCTCATAGGGCAATTCTAGCACTGCCTCTACGATTTCCGTAAACTAACATAAGCCAGGCTGTCAACCTAATTCCTCCCCGCGTCTCGGCGTTTTCGATGCATCCGTGAGCCGTACATCCTGTCAAATCGCGAGTATGCAGGAGAGCGCCTGTCTGGGCACGTCAAGGCGATCCAGCCGCGAGCTATGTACAAGATTGACGCAATTCAGGGCGTGGGAGTGTTTCTTTTAAACTGCGCCTCCTTTGCAATTGATGGATTATTCTTCCTTTATAATGAGCGCAAATTATATAAAAATAGAACATAGGCCCTATTAATGATAATCTGCCACATGAATATCTTGCCATGGCCTCATTTTGTGTCCGGGGCTAGCCTTACCGTTTGTATCTTCAGGGGCGATACACTTCGCTTTCATCAATTAGAGAAGTGGATCATTGAAACCATATGATGGTTGTAACCGTGATAAATGAGACTGGATGTTGAAATTTCATTTTGCTCTCTGCAAATTTTCCGTTTCACAGGTACTTTCGAAAATGGCAAATGCCACGCGCGCAATTCCCTCTTTTGACGCGAAATTACAAACCCATGTATCATATGATATAGCATTCGTGTGGAACATTCAGCATCGTTTTGATGAGAAATTTGATCTGCCGTGTTCTTCCCGTGAGCCGAACACCACAGAGCCAATGAATTTGTTTGTTTTTTCCAGAGAAACAGATATGTATTGAAGGGTACCGCTTACCTAAGCCATGGGCGGAAACCACATATTCTATAGACAATTGATTCTTTAAAAAAAATACAGAAAACTCTAACACACTTTTTTTCCAGATGTGTGCCGCACATCCAGTTTTCGGGACGCCCGAGTTCGAACCTGGCTTAAGAAGCATATTGAGATTTTTTGTATGAATTTGAACAAAAGTCTTTTATTGGGTTTTATGCGCACTGAAATTGAATATCGTTTTATTCATGATTTTAATTCAAGATTCGAAGAAGCGAAATGTGAAATCCCCACGTACAGACGTTTTCCGACAATATGCGTTCCCGTTTTTGTTGCGCGGTATTATGTGATCATTTCAGAAATCCTATCTTGAAATTGATGAACTCCCCAAGTGCTTATCAGCAATTCCCGGTGTATATACCCGGCGGCCACCCATTGATTATGAAAAAGCAATATTTCATTGCCAGAAAGAGCGCAAAAATGCTATTAAAAATTTGGTTTCTGTCAAATCATGCAGCTATTAACAAATCTTGAGAGCTCATGTGCCTCAATTGCGTTTCTCTTTTGCAACGGTTGCTAAAATGAAACAGTGTGGAGTTTTTCGCGGATACTACCGATGAAACAAGATGCCTACTCGCAAATAAATCAACTGAAAGGTTTGCATTGCGATGAAACTCAACGCGATCGGAATACCGGAGGAATACTGTCTTCTGCTCGCTTGCACTTGTGCTAATGGAACTGATAAAACCGATAAACTTCGCGTGAACGCGCGTTATGAGTATTGCGCAAATGCTACTGTATGCGTATTTGCTCCAGGCTCACTAATTACCAAAGCGGATTATTTCCAAAGAGACGTTTTCATGAATCAGCCCGTGCTAGTTAAATTCACCGAACATTCCAGCAGTTGCGCCCGATTTATCTACCAGGCTCGTGTGTTCGGAGATAGTGCCAAGGGATGTACGCGGAATAATTCCGTAATCTTCTTACGGGCCGATTCCGCACAGTTTAAATGGTGACGTCATAAGTGCAAACGTGAACGAAATGAGCACAGAAGATGAGCTGTGATCGAGACTTCAGTTAAGTCATGTGCCGAGCCTCCAAAAAAGACTCGAACTCATAAAGTTTTTTTTTTCTCGAAGTGGGTATAGCAACATTAAGAGTACTCGGCTATTTTTGCTCGGATCTGCATTTCTTTCTCGGATGTGCGTTCTGCCGCCACAGCTCGCAATGCAAAAGCAAAAAGTTGCAAAACGTCGCGGTCGATGCCGTGCCCCGAATTTCTCCGCGGTGGTGTACCTTCTAAAGGCGACTTTTTATTCCATACAAATTATAAGCGCGGACTGGGTAACCTTGATTTCATTCAAAAATAAGATCGTTCTGGAGGTTAAAAATAATTACGTTGATCTGTGGTTTTTCCGTCGCATCTCTCAATCCTGACCATGTCACGGTCTATCGATGAGCCTATAGGCCTAGCTGCAAATGACAGTGTGCTGATTGGCACACATGGAGATCTACTACCAGCGGGGAAACTCAAGCAAAAATTCATTCAAAGTGATGCCGGCGATGGTACTACCGCCACGGAGCAGTATGTCACGGGCACCCGTTTGATACTTATACTCATCAGCGTGGTCATCTCGTTATTTATTGTTGCTCTTGATCAAACCATCGTATCCACGATTTTGACCGTGGTCAGCGACGAGTTTGGGTCGTTCTCAAAAGTAGGTTGGCTCACCACTGCTTTCATTCTACCTGTAGCGTGCTTGGCGCCCCTGTATGGAAAGATCTCGATTGCTTTTGGACGTAAATATACATTGTGCGTCGGAATTGTCATATTCGAGGTTGGATCTCTCATTTGTGCCTTAGCGAACAGCATCAACATGCTCATAGGTGGCCGGGTGATCCAAGGTGTCGGTGGTGGGGCTGTCCAAGCGATGGTGGTAGTGGTCATTTCCGAATCCGTTCCCATAGATAAGCGAGCATTGGCGATGTCTCTTATAGGTATCACATTTTCCGTGGCATCTGTAGGGGGCCCCTTCATTGGTGGCGCTTTTGCAACCAACGTCACCTGGCGTTGGTGTTTCTACGTGAATCTTCCTTTGGGCGGGGTCGCATTAGCGCTCATGCTCCTCTTCTTTCATCCGCCAAGGCCACTGGGCCAAATAAGGGCCAAATTGGCGAAGATCGACTATTTGGGAACATTTCTCATTTCTGTTGGGTTGGTGTTGCTTTTGCTCGCTATGACCTTTGGCGGGAACGAATACCGGTGGGATTCCCCCGCAATTATATGCCTCTTCACCATCGGCGGAGTTGTGCTTGTCATATTCGTTTACTACAATTTCTGGGTCTCGAAGAACCCGCTCATCTTGAAAGATTTTATCCTTACGCCGCAGATAATGGCCTCAGGAAGCATGGCATTCCTCAACTTTGCATTCTTTCTAAGTTTGACCAATTATCTCGCGATCTACTTTCAGGTCATCTTCAACGCGTCAGCTTGGCAGTCCGGCATTGACTTGCTCCCACTCATTGTGACAGTATCGGTAGCGTCCGCGTTCAATGGTATTTTCATGAGATACACATACTTCATCAAGATTCCCATGATGATCTCGGGTGTGCTTTCGCCTATCGGTCCGGGTATTTTGCTCCTTTTAGACCGAGACACAAGCTCATCCACGAGAATCGGTCTTCTTATACCCACAGGAATAGCCGTGGGGCTCCAGTTCCAGAGTTCACTTCTTTCTGCACAAGTGAAGGCGCCCGGTCACATTCCAGGGTCGATGATCTTGGTGACAGTTTTTGTCAATTTCATGAGAACTCTTGGAGGTGTCATCGGGGTGGTCACCTCGCAATTGATGCTCACAAACAGGGGCGCTCTTTACATCTCGCAAGCTGCTGCGGCCCATCCAAATATTAGTGCACTCACTTCGATCCCAGCAGAATCTTTACTCTCTTCTCCAAGCGTTATTTGGCTGCTTCCTGAAGATGCGCGCAATGTGGTTTTGGATGCCTTCATGAAGGCATTAAAGGACGTTTTTTACCTCGACTTGGCATTCGGTTGCTTGACATTAGTGGCCGCTTCTCTCACAACAAACAAGAGGATTCCCAAAGGTGACGAAATCGCACATTCCACAGAGAAGCCAAGCGAGCTGTCCGAAAACGCATCCGAAGAAAAACTGGTCGTGTCCGCCAGTGAAGAGCCGCAAATATTCGATGTAAGCGAGAGAAGGCGATCCTTAGGATAGAAATGTATATGACATTATCACATCCACAGCATCATAGGTGCTCCTCCATGTCCACTAGATATTGGTGCACATGCGCAGTGAGCTTTGCAATTGCAACCTCAGTGTTGCGTAGTTCGGAATCGAAATCAAGCTGTAGCTTTTTGACCTGAGACTCTATCTCTGCGTTCTCCTTGCTTGTTCGGTCAAACTTCTCCTGCTTGACATTCCGCTCTGCTGTCAAAACCTCGTACTTTTGCTCAAAAGAAGAAAGCTTATCTATCGAGGCCTTTTCCCTCTCTCCTGCCTGCTGAGTTATCTTGCCAACCTTCTCGTTTCCTTTTTGAATCTGCCTCCTTACCCGTTCGACATTTATTCCGTTTTCTTTGGAATTTTGATGCAAATTGTCGAGATCGTCGACCTGGCGTGCGTGGCTTTCTGTGGCGTCTTCTAGCTGCCTAATATCATTATTTATCTCCTGTACGATTTTAATAGCATTTCTTAGCTCATCCTCCACGATTTGAGTCGACTGTTGAGTGCGGGTTTTGTTTCGTAGAGCCACTTCGAGGTCTCGTAGTTGCTCCTCTGCATTCTGAACATGTAGCTTCAAATCGGCAACTACTTGCTCTACAATTGACGGGTCCACCGACGCGTAGGCTTCCATCTTCTTAATTTCGCGATCAGTTTCGTTAAGCAAGAAATGCTGGTCCTCAAGTTTTTCTATGAGTCTTGTTTTCGTCTCCTTATAGCTCGCATGGTCTCGTTTGAAAACCTCTTGTGATCTTTGAAGCTTAATTAGCTCCTGCTCTAGTTTCGAGTTGTACGTTTGCAAGACTGAAAGCGGCGATCTTTGCTGAGCTTCTCCAGAATCACTGGCTGCACTCATGCCAGGTACATGTTCGTTACGGAGTCGCTCACTTAGTTTGTCTGTTCTGTTGGCCAAATCCACCATCTGATTATCGAGATCCCGAGCTTCCTGGTCCTTTTCCTCTAGGTCCTTACCAAAAGCCTCAATGTCTTGCAAATGCTCCTCTTGGAACCGGATATAATTAATCACACCACTAAGCGCTCTTTGTGTACGGTGCACATCAGGTTTTGTCAAGTCTGTGACAGAAAAATCAAATATGAAGCACTTCTTCATAAACAAGTTGACTGCTCTATAAAATACCATAAGGTTGGCGGAGCCTAGAATATCGACAAGTTCCGTTTCTTCGTCTACGGACTCCAGAACCACATTGCTTTGAGGTTCTTCCGTGGTGCCGGTATCCCTGGTAAGTTTTTTCGCTAAGATTGCAGAGTGATCGCTTGAGAATCCGGTAAAAGTGTAGACGATCTCCTCAAATAACTTGCTTATATACATAGCCGTCGGACGAGACACAAGTTCCTCGCTGGCAGTAAACTCACAATCTTGTAGGCATGCAGATAATTCCCTGAAATCTAGTAGCGGAAACCCATCGTTACTTATGAGATTGTTTCTTGTGGAAAGTCCCAGGTACCCCACACCCGAGCGCGCTAGAACATTTCGAGACATAGGAGTTTTGAAAAGATATAAAAA